>JASDQU011509375.1:2574-20019 GCA_032191745.1 Picea mariana
CTATGTGCTCAAGTTGTGTAGCAAGTGGGTACAAGTGTGTCTAAATCAAAATCAAGATATCCTAATTCAAGCTACTATCTCCTATAAAAAGAAATGACTCTAGCCTATAAGACAAACTCGATGTGCTCAAACAAATCCTAGTCTATGGATAAGGGCCTTTCAATCAACCAACATAAATGTTATTATGGTCCCCATGTGGATGAGTGAAGGTATAAAATATACAATTATAACTAGGAGACACTGAATGATGAAATCCCAATGGCTTGGAGAAATCTGTCTTAGGTTCCCCCCTCTTGTAAGAGCCACCTGGGTAAGGATACTTAGTAGAATGACCACTAAGCTACCTCTTCATAGACATGCATAAAATATTTCCTTGCCTTCAAGCTAAAATATAATAGTTTGGGGATATTCAGTAGTAAAAGAGAAAGGAGTCTCAATTAGACCTCCAACCCAAACCTCAACATTGTCCACTATGATGAGTGTGCCTATTACCAAATGAGATATTATTGTGTCCAATATAAATAATTTTGAAAGTACCCAAATAGTCAACGTCTAAGTTTCAATGTGAAATAACTAAGGGGAATTATTTGGATGCCTATCCCCAAAGTCCTAACCTAACTATAATATTATTTTTGGGCCCAAGTGGGGTTAGATGTGTTAGATTAATTGGTTTATTATTAGTTCGATCTTGGCAGAATGAACCAAGCATATATTTAAGGTGTGGTAATGTGTGCACATGCGGTGTGACAAACTTGAATTAAAAGTGCTTGTAACTTAAAGTAAATTGTAATGAAATAGAAATATAAACTAATGAGAAAGTAAGTAACAAATATAAGTACTAAATGAAATGATTTTTTCTTCAAAATTGACATGGACTTGCTAACATTCACATTTCAAAATGAAATAATCTACTTTAAACTATGGCTCACAAGCAAATAATTTTAGAAAAGAAAGCCTCTATTAGTAATTAAAATACTAGGGGTCCTATGGAACTCTTTTCTTTCACTAAGAGGTTTTCAAATCTAAAAATGGCTATCTAAAACAACAAATAAATTTGATCTATAGTTTAAAAAGAAAACAAAAAAGAAGGTTGGAAAAAAGATAGACAATGGCTCCTCACACAAATCTAACACGAGGACAAACACTAGGGAAATAATTTATGCTTTTCTTCATCCAAGAACTATGTAAGAATAGATTCCTATTGATTAAACAACAAACTAAGGTTCTAGTTCAAGGCATACTATAACAAAAATCAGAAAACAAAATATGAAAGAAATTAATCTGGGGAATGGTACTAGAAATTGTTAGGGGGTTTTCTTCTCAATCCTGTGAAATTCTTAAAGATAATACTTTAGCTACAAAAAGAGTTTTCAAAAATAAACCTACATGTCCTAAATAACACTCAAACAACCATAATAAAACCCTAGACATAATTGCATAGACATAATCGCGCCCAAGGAGTAAATCGAAATCCAAGGGGTCCTGGACTACCATAACTTCAATGAAGACAATTTTCCCTCCCAAAGTTACGCGAAATTGGGGAAGGATCCATAAAGCCTGACTGGTTATTATATTAAAAGCGTACAGAGTCTGGGTAACCGACACACGCTGAGGATAACCCAAAGCTTGCCAATACCAACGAACGAACCTTCATCTATCAACGCATGAGGAACGTCCCAACCACAAACCTATATTGTAATCTTGAAAGGAATGTGAGAGGGAAGACGAGGTCCAGTTAGCACACCCCAATAAAAAAGGATGACCTCATTACTTAGAGGGGGTTTCACGGGAGAAGGAGGAATGCCACCCAACATGGTAGATTCTGTATCAACGAGAAAAACGTGGGTATAATCGGGTTTACTCTCTAGCGAGAGAGTAGGATCGATTGATAATGACAACAAATCAACCACTTGGGTTTCATTCTCCAAGGGGATAATGGGGTCGACAGGTGGAAAATGATCGACCGCTTGGGTTGTACTCTCTAACGGGAGAGTGGGATTGACCGAAGACGGGATCGGATCAACCACTTTGTCAACTGGTTCAACTAAGGACGTGACCAGATTGACGACATGATCAACCGAACTAACCGATGAAGGAACCAGAGAAACCAATTTGGCACTTGTTAGAGAAGGAGTGGGATTGAATGCGTTGGCACTCTTTAGATGAAGGGTGGGACTGAACAATGACGGGATTGGATTAGTCACTTGGGTTGCACTTTTCAAATGAAAAGTGGGGCTGATCGATGACGGAACTGGATCAACTACTTTGGTTAGTGGTTCAAACGAGGATGGAACTAGATTAACCACCTGATCAACCAGACTGACCAGGGATGGAACCAGATTGACCATTCCATCAACTAACTATGGGTTAGGGGAAATCTTGCGATAACCAGTTGGAAGTTGAAGCTTTTCCAAAAGAGAAGAAGCCTTGTCCATATGAGGACAAAGGTGAGAATAATGATCACCTTCGCATAACATGTAAGGAAACTTGACAATTGTCTTCTTCTTACCAACCTTAATGTCATTAGTTGATGAGGCATCACCAGCATGTCCAGTAGGGGCTGATGACATGGAGGACCACATTTCTAAGACCTTGGGAAGACCAGGGAAATCCATCAGAAAGTGGTCACCCTTATAAAGACTACAAGGGAATTTGGGTTTCAAATTATTTGTTTTAATCTTGTCGACCTCATCAACACTCCTAGTATGATTAATAATAGCTAGTTGCTTGGATCCAACATCCGATATGGTTGGAGGCTGGTTCCTTTTCAGGTTCTTCTTCTTCTTCTCTTTCTGTTTCTTCTTCTTCTTATCAAATTGGCTACTTGATTTAGAGATTTCACTAGGTGAAGAAGGAGAAAGGGGTTGATGTGTGGGTGGTGAACTTACATCTGAAGAATTAGGTGCAGCTTAAGCACTGGGAAGATTCGAGATCACTGGAGTGGGGAACAATCAAACTGATAATCTGATGGTGAGTCCCGGAAGACTCAGTGTGGCAATGTACAAAGGACCAATGTTTCCAAAAGAAGGAAAGGTGAAAGGTTCCCTGGGATAAGGGGTTATTCCATTGGTACTCCCAGGAGTTGATGCCATTAACAATGACTCAACCTAAGGTCCACTAAGTAAAAAAAGAAACACACGCTATGAATCTAAGAAGCAAACAATCAAATAAAACTTCCCACAATGAAACCACTAGTTGGTGATGAAATCCAACGTTGCGATATCAATATAGGAAGGGGTGAGGATAGAGAAGGTGGATCAGTTACGTTGGCAACCTGCTTAACATACTTACGCCTTGGTGCAAGCTTCCACACAGTAATTGTGGATTTACCCTCCAAGGAGCCCGAGTGAGTTTGACCAACGTCTGTTCCAGGTACAGTGAGACTTGCCTTCACCGTCACCTTATGTAAGACCCTAAATATTATGGCTACTAAGGTCACCAACTCGTAGTTAGCCCCTGGGCGGGTACAGTTGACAGTCTAGTCTGAACATATGGGCAGGATAACAAGTCTGAAATCCTTCAAGAGAACTGAGGAAAAGTGGATCGGTAGACCCATAGGACCCCGAACGGATTCGGAGTTCACGAAGCACCGAGACCAAATGAAGGCAACCGAACCTCAGGAAGAACCCCCAATATACGATCTGACTACTATGAACGGTTAAACCACGGAGGGATAATCTCCGTAACTCTCCCGAACGCGACCTCGTGCATAATCCTTGTGTGAGAGGGGGATCCCAAAAATCTTATATGAAAATTGGATTTTCTCTCCCTATCGCAAGATGCTAAGTTTGTTTGACAGCTTTGGAAAGTTATCCTTTCAACCTATTACAAATCCCTACACCTTAAGCTAATGTAGGTTTGCTAACATAAAATGTAAAAATCTCTGATAAATTTTAGTTTAGCGCTTGATTTTAAGGCTGTTGTTTACTCAAGAGGAACATAGAGTGGACTAAATGATGTTTTGACCGACTCTAAACAATGCAAAGAAATGAGAATGCAAATATTTCACTTTGATGAAAGCTATATTATGAGAAGGAGAAAACTTTTATCATTCCCAAATTCATAATGTCCCAAAATTTTTATTAATCTCATCAATGTCAAGATCTTCAAGAAATGATTCAAAGAGACTGTACACCAATACACTATTCTTGCCCCCCCCTGACCATGAGGGGGAAAATTTTTAAGATTTTAAGACTAAAAAATGCCAAAAATCATGCAATTTCGCTACTTCAAATGCAAGCTAGTTTCACTACCGAAAAGAAAGGATGAAAATATATTCTTTGTTTGATTCTAATGTATAAATAAATTAAATACAAATCCTTCAATTCTCTACTACTTTTAATCAGGAGAAAGAGTCCTATGCAGATGCAAAAGACACGAAGCAAAAAGGCTACAAACAAAGCATGCACTCAAGGCAATGAGGTATGAAAGAAAAAAAGTAGAAACTTGTTATGAAAAGAAAACCATCAAGGATTATACAACCAATCAAGAATTCAAGGAACATAAAAAAATTCAGAGAATAATCCAAAAAAGAAAAAAGGAGGAAAGAGGAAATACCCAAATTGTCTCGACAAAAAAAATAGCTAGAAAGGGTAATTTCACATTTCTGAAAAAGGTTTCAAGATCCAATCAAGACAATAGGGAGTGATAAGAATAAAAAAACAATCCAAACAACTTCAAAAACCAATAACAAATTTTGGGTAAATACTTCCACAAAACAATATGAGAAAATCTGAGCAGAAAAGCGCAAAAATCCCCCAAAATGGAGACTAACGCTTTTGTCTCAAGGGTATAGAGCGATGCAACTATCCCTAAATACCTATAGGGGAGAGTTTATAAGATATAATCTCTCTGATATGGCCTAGGGGGGGGTGCTAGTCCTCCCAGAACCTCATAAAAAGAGCCAAAAAATGCAAAAAAACTCACCCAGAATGCATAAAAATTGGTAAAATTGCTAGTGAAGGTAGGAGAGGGATAATGGATGATGAAAAAATAGTAAACGTGACTAAAAGGTGGTAAAAGGGAAAGGAAAACCCAAGGAAAGACAAATAGGCTTCCATCCCTATTGGATTCGCCAATTTCTGTTACAGGAAAATCCCCCTACGGACACATGGATTTCCTCTTGAACCCTAAACTCTAAGATCAAGACAGAAAGGTGTTAAATTTGGTCACTAACATCATTTAAAACCTAGATAAGCTAATATATAGAGAAGATGAAGAAGATGTACCTTTTTACAATGTTTTTCCTTTCCCAGTCCAAGTTGAGCTATGATCCTCGAGCTCTTCAACAAGTTCTGCAATCCAATCAAAGACAAAATATACTTCCTATTCTACCATGATTAGTCTGAAAACTAGATTTGTCCAAAAGACAAGCTCATGAAAATGTACACAAACTTGAACGAAACAGGCCAAGAACATATATTAATGAGAACTTAAAATAAATACTTACAAACCATTGATGAAGTCGCAACAACCTCTCCAAGTCCTCCTCGTCCAACCCTTGCATAAAGCTTTCAAATCATATGTTTTATACCTCCAATTTGCTTCCTTCCTTATGATATCATAAGTTTGGTATCTCTAAACTTCTCCATTCCCTCCTCCTCCATGGAAATCCCTCATTATATAGGATTTGGAGGTTTAACCACCATGGAGAGGATCTCTCATCATATCCACTAAAAAAAGGATCTCTAAGATATTTAGGGAGAAAATATTTCTTAAGGATTTTAGGGAGGAAATATATCTCAAGGATTTTAAGGAGGAAATATTTCAACCATCCATGAGATCCTCCCTTCCCTAAAAAATAGGAAACCAAATGTGAGGTGGATTCTCACACTTAATTACTTTTTTTTCATGAATATTAATAATAATTCATGTGCACTTGATTCTCACACTTAAATAATCTCTTTTTTCATGAATATTAATAATAATTCATGCGCACTTGGTATTTTGACCTTCATGTAATATATACCTCCTTCACATTGACTAGGGATTGTGACATAGGTTATTCTATGGTGTTGATGTGTGTGAGACACTTATATGACACTTTACGACACTTAGGGCGAGGTACCTAGGTGTGCAAATTTCATGTGTAACAATTATCACTTTGTCTCTGTCACTGTCTCATCAACCTGTATCTACTCATCAACCAACTAACACCTGTACCATACCATGCATCAAATGTATACCAATATACATACTATCTCATGCATCAATCATGAACAAAATATACATCAACAAAGAATAGTGAATCATGAACTAGAGCATCAACTATGTGTAACCTGTACCATATACCATACCATCAACCATATGCAGATATGTACCGTATCATCAATGAATTATCTCAAAGAACCAATGCATGCCCCTCATGCATATGCCACCATACAACATGAATATTCCTCAACCATATACAATCAAATCAAAGATAAGAACTATAATAACCATGTCATGTGTTGAACCGGATATAAGATTGCTCCTCACTCTACCAATCAAGCAAGATATACCATATCCAGATACCAAACCAACCATACCAAGTATGCTTCAAGCATACACCATATCATAATAAGAAGTAACCATAAAACCAAGTATACAACCATACCAATACCTTTGTATCTGACCTAAAACTCTGAGATGCTGACCTGTAGAATTCCTTCAGACCTTTAGGGACCTGGTACCAACATCTACTCAAGATTTTCACATATACACGACTTTCTCTTCTACAACCCACAGATATCCGCGCTTTCCTCCACTACAACTTGCATACATCCATGCCCTATTGACCTAAAACTTGAAAATACCTCAGAACCTATGGTTTGCTACAAGCCCGAGACTTTCACCTTCGTCCCTCCTTTGCTACCTCAAAAATATGTCGTCACAACCTTAGCAAAAAATCACTAGATCACAAGAAAGATAATCAATGAATGAGTGTGTGAGTGTACTTATGAGAGACTCCTTGAGGTGTTTATATAATTTTTCATAGTAAATTCTCTCCTTACTTTAGGGATTTCTTGTTGCAACCACTTCATCCTTTGACTAAGTCTTGTAACCAACTAGGGGCTTCTTGACCACTCTTCGGGGATTCCAAATTTACAAAGCCATATCTCCGTAACCGTGAGGAACCACGTGGCGTTCCACATCTCACCAGAAATGACGCGACATGTACTATCCATCTATGACAGTGTTCCCTGCAATTAAATTGTCATTATTTTCCATATTCCTTAATCAACCCTGGGTACCAAAACCACACCATCGGGGCTTCTTCAAGGGTTGACATCAATGACAACCAAAATATCAAAACCCAAAAGTGTTGGTAAACAAAGGTCTTGACCCTAGAAAGTGTGTTGGAACCTGGGAGATTATAGATAGTTGTGAGCTAGGCTATGAGGCGGATCTGATATTAGAGCAAATTTGCTCCAAAATTAGGCCGTATAAGAAAATCATGCTTGTTGAATTGGAAACCCAATAACCAATAGAATTTTAAAGAGTCAAGTCAATTATAATCATTGAGTTGGACATATAAAAGTCAAGGATGATTATGTTTATATTTCTATTTGACAATATTTAACCATACATGCACCTGAAATTAGTTAAGATCTTGGTGATATCGTCTTGAGATATGTTCAATATCTTTGTAATACTCAATATGGAATATTTTATATTATTAGTACTTTTTTATTTATTTATAGTATTATATCTATTATCATTTATTTATTATATTTCTATTATTATTACTAGAGGATCCCCAAAATTGCTTCAAACTCTAGCCAAAATCACCAACAACTCAAGCAAGGATGTTATAATGATGCCAAGTCTCGGCTAAATCATTGGGGAATAAAAGAAGAAGTTATTCTGCAGAATACCGATGATATTTGTTTCCTTTGTGGTTCACGACGCGAAGCTCACTATGTCCACAATAATCCCCCCTGAAATCCAAAGAACATAGGAGGGTCAAGAATTCGATAATATTGGCTCATAGAGAGCAGCATGTCGCATAGACGAGACTCGAACCTGGGTGGGGAGGAAAAAACTCCCCACCCCAACCAATTGAGCTACAACAACTTGAAAAAATACCGATGATATTAAAATTATTGTACAAGTTAAATTTAAGGAGAATATATGGTGCAATAAAGAAATATAGGATAAAATAAAATAAATATATTAGAAGGAGGTGGTTAACCCTAATCTTGAAGATCAAAAGTATCTCTTTGTTTTGACTATTTTAAAGAAGAGAATCAATATTGCTAAAATAAGAACTAATTCTCATGAGATTCATAGTGAAATTGGACATTGGACAATCCCCAAAACACTATGGCAAGAAATAATCTGTCACCTTTCTGACACCAAGAGGGTTGAAGATGAAAATCACTTTCTTCTAGAGTGCCCTACATATACCCTAACTATATCTCAATTTAAAAATATTTGTCATAATACCGATCTTCCTAACCTTCTAAGTCATCAAAACTTTAGTGATCTTGGAACACTTATGTTAATGTTTTTCAAGAATCGAAATAACATTTTAAAGAAATCCAAGTAATCTCTTACTTTTCTCAAGGTTTGATAGACCAATTTTGGTCTTAGTGGTGGGACACTTCTGTTAATGTTTTTCAAGAACCGAAATAACATTTTAAAGAAATTCAATTAATCTCTTACTTTTCTTAAGGTCTAATAGACCAATTTTGGTCTTAGTGGTGGAACACTTCTATTAATGTTTTTCAATAATCAAAATAACATTTTAAAGAAATCCAAGTAATCTCTTACTTTTCTTAAGGTCTGATAGACCAATTTTGGTCTTAGTGGACATTAACCATCATCATCATATCAATAATAATGTATACTTCTATTATATATTAATAATTTATTGTTATTATTATATTATATTATAAAGTTATTAATTTGTAATATTATATAATTATTATATAATATTTAATTAGTAGCTATAAATTTTTAATATACTCATTAATTTAGTTTTATAAGTTTTTATAGAATAGTTAATTCATAGTATGCGAAACCTGCCAGGGTAAACCATATTTTGTAGAAAGCCGATGATTTTTCAATAGCGTGCTCATTTAAGAGACAAACATCTCATTTAAGGGAATTGAACCTTGGTGAGGGGGAAAGCACCCCTCATCACAAACCACTCGGGCTAAACCCAATTGACATATATTATGACTATATATATATATATATATATATTCTAATTAGTGGAAGGCCCTTTCTCATGCTCTCCCAGTGATGGGCTCTTTCCTAGCTTGGAATGTGGGGGAAGGGTATCAGGTGAGGATAGGGGGTCGATGCAATAATGGGCTGCAATCATGACATTTTTCTTCTAGGAGATCTAGTTTAGTACCTGATAGAAAACGAGAAATCAATTCTTAATTTGGTTAATAAACCAGAGGAAACAACCTTATGGAAGCAAGGTTGGTTGAATTTGGTAGATTTGGGTCTAGAGGGGGCCTTAGCGAGGAATTGGGAGATTTATATTGTAGAGTTAAGAAGGGAACATGTCTGAATTAATGAGAGCCCAGATGAGCTTGTACGGGGGCTTAAAAAGTAATGAGGTTCATACACTGCTAAGTTGGGTTACCAGGCTATGTTCCCATTTAAAGTTGATGAAGTGCGGTGGTGGCGAAGAGCTCTTTGGAAGGTGAAGGCTTTGTCTAAATCAAAGATACTTATGTGGATTGCTTTGGCTGATTGGGTTCTAACATGTGATCATTTACAAAGAAGAGTTAAAGTGGGGCCAAATTGGTGCAGCGTTTGCAAGGCACATGAGGAAATGAACCTTCATCTCTTTCGGCACAGTCCTTTCACTATACAAGTTTGGCATGAGATCAAAGAGTCCCTGAATTTTTCCTCCTTGTGGCATGGAGACAGTTCCATTGAGGTATGTATTCAATCATGGTTTTATATGTAGGAATTAAGTAGCTTGTGAGCTATACCATTTCTAGTTATCTGGGGTATATGGGCTACAATGAACTCTGCTCTTTTTGAAGGAAACATTCACCCAACTTTCCAAGTTTCTACACAGGTAATGGGTCTCCCTCCTTTCTTCAAAGAGGTTCCCAAGAGAAATATCCCTAAGATGGTTGGCGAGGTATAAGTGGATATGACATTTCCTTGGGGCCACTTTGATGGGGCATGTCAAGGACATAATAGGATGTGAGAATTGGGTTTACCTGTTTCCTATCAGATTCCCATAATTTTCACTTTAAAGCAAACATGGGGCAAGGAACCAACAATTTAGGTGAATTTATGGCACTCTACTATTTTCTTAAATTTACCTTGGACATGGAACTTTTCTCAATTCAAACATTTGGTGATGACCATAAATTTGGTGACTCCCTTATGGTCATCACATGGATGCTTGAACATGGGTAGGTTCAAAATATTGGACTACTAGCTATAGTGGAATAGGTGAAGGACATAGCAACAACCTTCTAGGATATCATATGTTCACATATTTTCCATGAGAAAAACCAAGTGGCAGAAAAAAACTCTCAAAGGAAGGTTTGGTTTTCATGGAGAATACCTATGTCCTTGTATAATTTTTTGAAGGGCATTATCCAGTTAGCAAATAGGATAGGTTGGAGGCCTTTTAATGAGACTTTTTGAATTTTAAATATGTAGTATGAATTTCTTTTTCTGAGGGTTTGATGATTTCTTTGCTGTCAATGGATATCTTGTCAGTGTCATATTGTCTTTAAAATTTTTTGGAGTCTTCATCAGCTCGTTTTTTTGGTCATTCAAGGCCCTTCTCTCTCGGGTACACATGATCAATGCATTCAAAATTTATATATGTTAGTTTCATATTGTCTTTGGCAGTTTTTTGTAGCCTTGATCAACTCTGTTTTTGGTCTTTCAAGGCCCTCCTCTTTGGGGCATACATGGTCAGTGCATTGAGCACCTTATGATTGCATTTTATATTCTACTTGAATACAAAGTATGTTGTTTTTCATAGAATATATGTGTGTGTGTGGGATTTCGTGATAATTATGTTGTTTTCCATAGAATATATGTGTGTGTGTGGGATTTCGTGATAATTACTTTAGTTTGGTATATAATTACTCTTTTAATATATTTAAAAAATGAAATATTTTAATATATATTAATATATTATAAAATATATTAATATATTAAAAAACATAGATTGGTTTGAATTTGTTCTAGTTTCGATTTTCCCTAGCTTCAATTAATATGTCATAATATATTAATGTATTAAAAATATATTAATATATTTTCATATATTTTTAATACTTTAATATTAATGTATTAAACCAACATAGATCCATCTTAATACCGGATCTATCAAACATTAAGAGGGGTAAAATATCTCTAGGTGAAAACCTTTTTTAGAATAAAAAACTTGAGGAATTGTTAAAGGTTTGCACCTCTAGAGATTTGATCCCTCTCGACGCTTGATAGATCTAGGGTTAAGATGGATCTATGCTGGTTATATCATATTATACATTTGTTATAATGTTACCACATTCATATTCATTCATAATATTATAATATTATAATTATTAATTTATATTATATAATATATTATTACATTATAACTATATTACAAATTAATATTATATATTAATAATATATTATTTATTCTACTTTCATATTAATATATAATATTAATTATTTATTGTATGATATTATTATCATTTATTATTTATGAACAAGAATATAAATTTCTCATTATTATTTTTAACTGTCATCTTATAATTATAGATTAGTCTAGCTTATATGGCAATGTGATGTGGCATACATGGTTTTGATGTGGCACACATGGATTATTATTTTATAATTTCCTTAGGAGGCCCATTTTTGGAGCAAATTTGCTCTAATGGGGTTTTCCAACATCCATTTCCTACAAACATTGCACATAAAGTAACAACAAACAAAAGACCTAAAAAAATCATAAAATGAAAGGAAAAAGAGAGGTAATGGGGTTTACTCACACACCCACAACTAGGGATCAAGAGATGGCTCAGATCCCAAGTGGAGTTGCCAATGTGTTGTTGGAAATCTACAACAAGGGTTAGCAAAATCTCCTAATCTAGTGGTTGTGCTAGATAACAAACACAATGATGAAATAAAACTATAAACCCTAGATTCAAATGGATACTTTAATCTTTAAGCTCATACCATTCATGAGAAAAAGAAAGAAATGTAGAGAATTAAATAGAACCAGAATGGAAATCTTGTTAAAGAATGAAAAAATACTTCATTACCTAATGGGAAGAAAATATACTTACAAATGTGGGGGATTTTTTGGATAAGTTAGACTTGACCTCCTCCTTGGGAGGGTTATTTTTGCTTCTCGAGTGTGTGGCTTCAATCCTCTCCTTATGGATGAAAGTGGCTATGGATAATGCCAATATCTCTCTCTCAAACACAATGGTTGTTGATTTCTGGTAGAAATCTAGAATCATGTACCTACTTTTGATGGTTTATAACAATTTCATTGATGATGTTTTACATTTATACCATTTATTTTACCCATCACCTTGTAGATCAAAGAGATTTAAGATCTTGCATTATAGAAAACCTTTAGTTTCCTAGGCATTATCTTAGGCTTTATGGTCTCCCTCCTTTTCTAGATTGCTTCCCCACTCTTTCTATCTCTCTGTCAAGGTGCATTATAAACTCTTTGAACCCAAATTCGATCTCTTACACATGGATCTCATTTGTGTCAAGCTCATCTTGTGTTATCTCTTCTACTTTGAGCTCTTTATTTGCTATCTGTTCATTACTAGTTCATCCACTATGGTTGGACCAAACATGCCATAAATGGTGAGTCTAAATATTTTAGATTTGGTGAAACTTATTAATGGATCTATCCTCCATGATCTGACTTAGCCATACATGCCTACCAAGTTGGAATCTGTTATCCTCAAATTAGAGGGTTGATCTAGTGAATATCCATCAAATTATGTGATGACCTTTTATATATATTTCTAATCCAATGGTATCATAGAAGATTTTTTCCAACTTAGGTTGTTTTAGTTCACCCTCATAGGGGCATTTTCCAAATGGTAGATTGAGAAAATTGTAGGAACTTACACTACCTTTGAGTCAATAACTAAGGATTTTTTGACCTTTTTCAATTATAAACCCACCATAACATTGAGATCAAAATACTTAATAACTATTACTAAACCATGACCACTCTATCATGGACCATATTCAAGAGTGGTGATGATGACACAAATTGTGTAAAATTGACATTAATGAACCTCTCCTTTTGGATTGGTTTTTGAGATCTTTTCTCCCCATCATTTCCAAATATGTGGCCACCACCATGCTTCAAAATGAAGAAGAGGTGATCCTTAAAGAGTAATAGTTTGACCTTATCTATGCCTATTCAAGGTATTTATACTTTGTCATCTTAGTTGTTGCTCGACATTATTCTCATGAAACATCAATGTTAGGGGCGTCTCATGCCATTGATGACATTATTGGGTCACTCACTCGTGCCACTAAATAGTTTTGCTAGATGTCCTTCTCTACAGGAATTAATCACTATAAAAATCATTACAAGGGGTGAGTACCTCATACATGAGAGTTATAACATGCCCTATGTGAACCCCAACCTTTCTTATGATGACTCCTTCTCTCCATATGAGGGCCCCAACATGTCTTGCCCTGCAACTGCCCCTGCTCACAATGGACACAACCCCTCGTGTAGGGGGTAACCCTCTAGTAGTTGTTTTGATACAACATACAAGTCAAGAAAACCCTCTTAATATATATTATTATTTACCTAATCTTCCACAAACGTCAGCCACATAACCTCCCTTTTCCACCATCTGACATCCATCTCCTTCAAACCTCTCCTTCCCAAAAAATCAAGGGGAAGAAGAAGAAGGGTAATAAGAACATGAACCAAAGTTAGACTCAGGGAAAATGGGGCAATCAACCTATTCAAACTATTGACAATGGGGGAAATCACAACACCACAAACTATAATTATAACCATAATAATCCACCTAAGTCAGGGAAAGACAACTAACTTAGAACCAATTTTCCCTATGCACTTTGTGGTACTTATGGGTAATATATCCATGATTGCTCATAAATACCATAATTTCGATGATAATGACCATTAGTTATTAATCTCAATGCAAATACCCTTCTTGGGAATAGTAAAAACCCACCAAGGCACCCACCCTAACCCCTCACAACTAGCAATCTTATAGAACCAATTCCCTCAACTAAGAATAACCACCCACCAACAAGAGACCATTGTCTCCTCCCATACCTCCAGTTCTGCACAACTAGAAGGCCCCTCTTTCCATATCATTTACATGAACTTTTTATACCTTCACCTTTAAACCCATGATCAAGTGTATGGAATTCTGAAACATGATCTCATAGAACATGATAACACCCAACCCTCTACAAGAAGTATCTTGCATATATGTCAACTTAATAATGTCCCCACAACTTGTGTGGTTAGGATATTTAGACACTTAGGAGTTATTTAAGATCAACTTGGTCTAATGTGTCATTAGGTAAACATGTGTTTTTTAGTTTGTTTCTTTAGTATGCATTAGTATGCATTTGTAGTTATGAAATCTGACGGTGACGATATGTTCCCGACATAGAGTGATCCAACTGTTCATATTCTCCTCGATCTTAAGGACTACATTGATCCATGGATTAACACCCGATTGGTCCATGATCTCTATTTAAAGAGCATGGAGGGTCATTTGTCGATGATTGATTGCGAGAAACTCTCTTATAAATCTTTCTGTAAATTTTTCTTTTGCATTAATAAATTGCTCCAAGTGGCCATGTTGGTTGGGGATGTGGATGTTTCCCCATAGGGTTTTAGAAAGTGAAAACATCGGTGTGTTGATATTTGATCTAGTTGTGTGAGTGGTTACTGAAGGTTTTCATCCTCTGTTGGAATACCTATGTTGTTGAACATGGTATCATATCACATTTGAAGACCCACTCCCATTGTAGATTGAGATCGCGAAGCCATGTTGCCTCATCTATGGTTTCTGCCATTTTCATACATTCCTGGGTTGAGAGGATTTTTCCATTCCATCCATAACACTCATTTCAGTCAATAACACTTTTCATTTCACTCGAAAAGGTTTCCGTTTTCCCAAGATATGACCATTTCAGTGAGATCTAGAGGTATAAAGCCCGAATACACACTTCTAATTTTTTTGTAGAGATAATATTTCGATTTCTATTTTTTATTTCCGGGTTGATAGTATTTTTGATCTGTGTGTGCTGTTTTCCCTGTGCCCTGTGCGATCTCGAAAAATTAGAAACAAATTGGGAAGGGTTTTCCTGTCTGCATATGCTGTTTGTTGTGCGCTTTGCTCGATCTTGGTAAATAAAAAATAGAGGGAAAACTTACATTTTCTGGGTAAGTTAATCAAGATCTAACCCTTGTTGCTGTCAAGAAACAAAAAATATTTCTTGTGTGAAAATAGATTTTTATGAGCACACTCTCCAAGGTCATCAAAAACAACAAAAACAACAATAACACCCCCAATCATCCTTCTAAACAATACAATATGTTTTGCACTAGCTCACTTGGTTAACAACACCCCCAATCCTCCTCCTAAATAATAAAATATGTTTTGCACTAGCTCACTTGGTTAAAAGTTGCTTTATTAAGTAAGAGGTCTTGAGTTCAAGTCTCTTTTTTGTTACTTTAAAAAAAAAATTTCATGCATCCATTGTAAAGTGTATTTCACTTAAATTGTAAAAGTGAATCACTATAAGTAGCTTTAATATTTTATTTTAAAGTTGTTTATTTTGCATGCAACTTTCTTTTATAAAGTAACTTCATTGTAAAAGTGATCCCCGCTTATTCTATAAAAGTGGGTCACTTCATAAACAATTTATTTCAAAAAGTGAAGCTATTAGGAGGGGTATCACCACATGGACCAACTTCTACCTGCCACGTGACTCTTTGGTTATCGTTTATGCCTTTTTTCAAAAGAGCATAACTTTCACATTCGAAGTCCGTTTTCAATGCCATTTTTTTAAACAACCTGATTTTTCGAGATCTTTCCATCTAGACCATCAATTTCAAATTTTAAATCCATATTCTCTGCATATTTAATACATATTCTCCTAGTGAACTTTTGCTTACCGACACCAACTACTTCCAATGGAAATCCCATATGAAGGATTTATTGAGAAGTAAAGGACTATACCAAATCACCTTGGGAAAAAAAGAAGAATCCATTGATGATGCCAAGTATATCAAATGGATTAATAGGAATGACAAAGCTCATGGAATAATCAAAATGTCCATCTCTCCTGATTTAAGGTTTCTCCTTCAAGGACTTGATGCCCCCAATAAATCTTGAAAAAAGATTGAATATTTGTTTGGTAAACACAATATTATTTGAGATCACCAGTTGGAGATTTAGTTAATGAATTTAAGTTCAAATGATTTTCCTTGCATTGAATATTACTTATCTAAGTTCAAAACACTTATACTTTTGTGTATTGAATTCCAACTAGATCTGCCGAAATATAGATGCATATATGTTATTCAATAATGCATATTCTATTTTTGTATCTACCTTTTATGCCACCATAGAAGCTATAGGGATTACTTATAAAAAACCCTCTCTCGATTCCTTTTGTGATGCTCTAATCCGAGAGAAAGATAATCTTGTGAAACTCGAAGTGATCAACACTACATGTGCATCCAAAAAATCCTTAGTGGCTTAGCAGAAAGATAAATCCAAGAATCCCAAGAAGCAACATCCTCGCCACAACAACAAAAAAAACAAGGGTCCCAAACCCACTCATCCAACTTCTGCTCATAATGGTGACAAATGAGCAAAATACAAAAATAAGAAGACTGACAGACATTGCAACTTTTGTGGGAAATATGGTCATGACGAGTCCAAATGTTTTAATAAGATGGAATCTTTAGAAGTAGCGATGAAGAAGCACACCATCAATATATATTCTACTTCTTCTTCTTCTCATGGACATGCATTTTCTGCTTCTAGTTTCTCCTTCAATTCAACTTCTACTTCTTATTCTGATGAGTGGCTTATTGATTTTGGAGCATCTTATCATATGGCTAAGGATAAAGACATATTTTCTTCTTTAAATGAATGTAACACCAAGAAAATATTTGTTGGTGATGATATATCTCTTAGTGTTGCAGGATATGGAACAATTCAAGTAGATAATGGTCATTTTAATGATGTATTATGTGTTGCAAGTCTTTCTTGCAACCTTGTATCGGTATATAAAATCACTCATTCAGGTGAAGGTAAAACCATAGAGTTTTTACCTCACCAAGTTGTAATCAAGGATCTAAAATATCCTCAATATGTTTTTTCAATTGGAATTGTTGATGATATTACCAGGTTGTACAAGTTTGATAACTCCGGGTCATCATCTTTTCCATCAATTCTAGTTGCTCATAGTGATGAATCGAGCAAATTTTAGCATGAG
>JASDQU011509377.1:4418-14427 GCA_032191745.1 Picea mariana
AAAAATCAGTCAAATTCCCCTCCCCAAAGAAGATCTATGCTCTTTTCCCAGGAATACACCTGAAAGAACCCCCATTGTTGAAAGGGGGTTTAGCCCTGGAACTTATCCCACCTAACAAGGTAGGGAGAAAATCACTTTTGTTAAAAGCTAAAAAAAAAACAGTGGAAAAGATAAAAAAATGGAAGTAGACATCCATCTCCATGGCCCTTAGAGCAGAGAACACCCTTAAGAATCCCAACCGTGATTTTTCTCTCTTTCAATGTGAGAGGGTTAGGGGGCGCTCGAAAATTGCTAGGCCTAAAGAGGATTGTTCTTAGTTCCAATCCAAACATAATCTTGCTACAAAAAACCATGTGCTGGGGGGGAAATTATAGGGATTCACTGGAACCCTCGTTAAAAAAATGTTCCTTTAGTTCCCTAGACATGGATGGACATTCTGGCGGCCTCATCACAGGTTGGAGTCCCTCTATTAAAGCCTTGTCAACCTCCTCTTTCTGAATTGAAATATCAGTCAATCTAAAAATGAAAGACACTAATAGTTATTTATCTATTGTGAATATCTACGATCCTTACTCTGAGAGAATTCCTTTCTGGGAAGAACTGTCCTCGACGGGTGCTTTCAGGAACCCCCTCACTATTATTGGGGGAGACCTCAATTTTTCGGTGTCTCTTCAAGAAGTTTGGGGCTCGAACCCATGATTGGATGCTCAAAGCATCTTTTTCAACACTTTTCTTCAAGAAAATAGACTTGTGTACATAGATCCTCACAAGTTGACCCCCACTTGGTATAATTTCAGAATGAGGGAAGAAGCAATTTCTAAATGATTGGAACATTTTCTTATTTTTGAGACTTTTGTTTCTTCTGGTTATTTATTCTCCTCAATAGTTGTGGATGGTGGTATTTCATACCACAAGACAATTATGATTCGAATGTCAAATGGCATGGTCTCTCTTCTCATCCCTCTCAAATTCAACCAAGTCTGGACTAAGGAAGAGGACTTTTGTGACTTGGTGAAAAAATATTGGAAAAATTTAGACTCGTCGATCCCTCATAAATTAGTGAAACAGTTCATAGATAATCTGGCCCGAGTAAAAGGCACCATCAAGGAATGGATGTTTATTCATAATGATCGAAAAACATGAAAAATAAACGAATGTGAATCCAGGATATATGTCCTTTATAGATAACTGGAAGAAGGAAATTCTAGTGAAACCATTCTAAAGGACCTTAAAGATATTGAAGATATTTGTCACTCCCTCCTTGAAGAAGAAGAACAAACCTAACGTCTCAAGAGCATATCCCTGTGGCTTAAGGTCGGGGACAATAATACAATTTTTTTTCATCAATACACAAATTATATAAAAAACCTTCATACTATATGGGAGATTGAAAATGAAGAAGGCGAGAGGGTAAGATCATTCAAAGATAACGCTGAAGCAGGGGCCTCCTTTTTCCAAAATATTTTTCATGCCCTTGAAGGATATCCTATTCAAGACATTCTTCAAGTGGTCTCAAAATTTTGGCCAGTCGTTACAGAGGAGATGAACTGCACTCTTGAAGATGAAGTCTCTGAATCAGAGGTCTTGGAAACACTTTCCTCGATGAAAAGAGGAAAAATCCCCAGACTCGACAGTTTCACTATAGAATTTTTCCAAATATTTTACGAGCTACTCAAATAGGATATCCTTCAATTAGTCAAAGAATCCCAAAGATCCAGAAAATTTCTGGGGGCCCTAAATTCCACTTTACTATGTCTAATTCCCAAAAAACAAGAAGGATTTTCCTTCAATGACTACAGGTGTTCTAGGATAAATCGGTAGGTGCGGAGACTAATTGATCTCCCTAGATCCACCTAGATGTAGAACAAAACACACCAGAACATGAATCTTTCCTTAAGTTTTAGATATTGAATTTACTAACTAAAGAGGGATAGGTGACATATCATTTAAATGTCGCTTCCTCTCGCCATCACCATCCTAGCTCCATTCGAATACATGTACAATGATGATCCTGCAAAAGAATGCAACCAACCAAAGTGATAGTAATAGCATAAACTCAATATAAACCTATGTATGTGATCAAGGACTCATACAATAAAACATAACAAGCTTTATGGGAAAGAATCATATTACTGTATCATATTAAATGTGAAAGAGAGATTACAACCATGGCCTTGATGTCGCAAGGTCCCTTCCAACTATCCTTCATTCCCCACACACTTCCACTCCAAGAATTCTGAGAGCATAGATCTGATAATATTCACAATCTATCTTGAAAAAATGGTTCATCTAGCCAAGCTAACAATCTCCAAAGCTCAATCCAATCCAAGCTCCAAAATCAAAAGCCATTCTCATCCAAGCCAACTTTCTCCACGAGAGCTCCTCTCCTTTTATAAGATGAAGAGGATAAGGTGAGGAGGTTAGGATGATCCCACCAAATCATGAAAGTGAGTAAGATCCAAACCATTTCGATGCCACCTCACCACGAAAGTTTCTCCTTCTAGAAGCATCGAGAAGATGCTCGTTTTTCCCACGTATGAGAATTCTTGCACCCTTCTTATAGAGCAACCTGCGAACCTCTCGCAACCCAGCTATGGTGCATCTTGTGAGAATCAGGCATTCTCACACCCTAGCCATAGTGCAGCATGTGAAAATCATCTTTAATAGGGTTTTTACAAAGGGAAATGCAACTTGTTTTCTCAGGAAAAGTTCTTCTCCCTTCTTTCTTCAGGAACTCAGGCCACTAACCCCTCTGAAGACTACAGACAGGTTTACATCATTAAGGGTCATAGGGATGACAAAAATAATGTGTAACAACATGCCTATCTCATGCTGTAACGTGATTTACAAACTAATCTCAAAAATCATTTCCAGAAGACTGAAATCGATTTTAAGTGAGATCATAGCAGAGGAACAACTTGGATTTCTCCAAAACAAAAAAAATCACGACGTAGTTTTAGTGGCTCACAAAGTTTTTCACTTTGTAAAAGAATCCAAGACAAAAGTGACAATTCTAAAAATTGACCTCTCCAAGAAATACGACAGAGTGAACTGGAATTTTCTTCATTTGGCACTCATCCAATTAGGGATGTCACTCAAGGTAGTAAACTAGGTAATGGGATGCATCCAATCAACCTCTTTTGTTGTCTTGATCAATGGATCTACATCACGCTTCTTCAAATCCTATAGAGGTATACAATAGGGGTGCCCCCTATATTTGTTCTTGTTCCTTATCATTAAAAAGTCCCTCAGTGTCATTATTCATGAAGAAAAATCCCTGGGAAGGTTTAGAGGAGTACAAGCCTCTACCAAAGAGTCAATCTTGCATCTCCTTTTTATGGACAATATTTTTTTTTCTACAATCGCCAATGAAAGAAATATGTCCTCTCTAAAGAGTATCTTGGACCTTTTTTGTTCCGCCATAGGCATGGTAATCAATCTAGATGAATCTTGCTTAATTCTGAATCATACATCGAAACAAGAATTGAGACTATTTTTGAACATTATTCCATCCCCTTCAACATCCCTAGATGAAGGGTTTAAATATTTAGGCTTTTTCCTAAAACCGAATAAATATTGATTTACAGATTGGTTATGGTTTGTCAAAAAGATCAAATCCAGAGTCTCTATTTGGGTTCATAGACTATTATCAAGAGGGGGAAGATTGGTACTCCTAAACACAGTTCTACAAAGTATTCCAGTGTATTGGTGTTTGATTGCAACAATCCCCAAAAGAATCCTTACAAAGATTCACAAAATCACTTTTCAATACTTATGGTCTAGACAAAGGAAAATCGAAGGAACCCATCTGGAAAAATGGAATTCCTTCGCAACTCCTAAAAAGATGGGTGGTTGGGGGATAAAAAAAATCCATATATTCGCCCAAGCCTCAAGAGGGAGAATTTTCTGGAGACTTACTCAAGTTAAATCTCTTTGGTCAAGAGTCTTAAGATCTAAATATATCCTTGGGATCTATCTCATATTGGTACTGCTTGCCGCATAAATCCTCGAAAGGTTCCACTATATGTAAATCACTAGTCCATACCTTTCACTTGGTCGGTGTGTGGATAGTGTGTAAAATAGGGAATGGGCATTAAATTTGAATAGGTGAGGACCCTTGGTTAGGGGCAGGAAGTGACTACAAACTTACATATGATTTAATCATTTCCTTAAGGGCTCAAAGCATTCACTCTCTACATGATGAAAAAGATATAAACCCCCAACCTCATGGTAGATCCGGTTGGAAAACTAATGAAGAATTGAGACTTGTCGGTCTACAGGTGGAAGAATGGAACCTTCTAATCCATTTACTTCTCTCTAGCCATATTATTCTCCATGAAGATGAACCTCATTCTTTGTGTTGGTCAAAGAACCCAAAATATGGGGATTTAACTACTAAATTGGGATATTCCACCATTTGTAAAGCTCATTGCAATGGATAAAAAAAATGGTGGCGGAAACCACTATGGAAACTTAACGCTCCATTAAAGTGAAGAATCACCCTCTGGATAGCCCTCAATAATAAGCTCCTCACTTGGGACAATGGATTAAAACATGGTTGGTGCAGGCCCAACAAATGTTCTCTCTGTTTTTCCAATGCAAAATATATTAAACTCACTTATTTGTTGCTTGCCCGTATGTAGTCCAGGTCACTCAGATCATTCAAGAAAAAATGAACCAAAGGATCGATGGGACAAGCCTACTCTGGAACAATGTGGCCAGAACTGGATGATGGACAAATCGGTGAGCCAATTCAAAAGCTTGCCAAATTTTTTTAATTTCCAATGTGTGGTGGGCATGAAATATGAGTATTTTCTAGGGTAAACTCATTCCTCCTGAAGTAGTCATGGACCTCACCTTAAATATGGTGGATGCCTTCAAGTCAGAGACAAAGTCAAAAAAATCCCAAATTTCCATTCATGTTGGAACTGGACTTTGAGATTCCTAGGGGTTTTTTCATGGAGCGTGACAGGAACACCCCCATCTTATGGAGTTGGAGTTGGAGTGGTAATTTATATTAACCATAGCCACTATATTCATATTAGATATGCCCTAGGGGCATGCAAAAACAACAAGTCAGAATTCACTGCACTATGAATTTTAATGGAAGATGCGATAAAAAAAAGGACATCCGTAAGTTACAGGTATTGGGGGATTTGAAATTGGTTATTAATTGGGCTAGGAACAAGGTAACAACCCAAAATATAAGGGACTAGGCTAACTCAGGAGCAAACAAACCCATTTTTTAGGGAAAAAAAATGGGTCTGAATACAGTTGGATTTTTAGGGGTAGCCTGAGTTTCGGATGGATCAAAGTTCCATGCATTTCAAAACCTTACCCCAAGGGTTTTTCCCCATTTTAAACAAACCCAGATGCTCAAAAAATCGACTAGAGTTTTGGATGTTGATATTATGGTAGCTGCGGGAGGTATTTACGTCCACATGTGAACCTAACGGGAATAGAAGACTCCAGGAAGCAAGAGAAACCCTAATGAGTTAGCTAATAAACCTAGAAGACTTGTCGGCTCAAGAAGATAATATGTATTAGCTTATTAGCCTCCAAGAGAAGAAGTTGGCCAGAAGAATTAATATATACTGAACAGATAGGTACCCAGAAGGAGAAGTCAGCCCCAGTAAGTCTGCCAGAACCACTATAAATACATGGCGCCAGTCTCTCATTTGACACATATGAGCAATTGCAGAAAGCCAGTTCTACACAATGCAGTTGCAGTCTTGTGTGCAAGTTTGGAGGAGAGTTGTTGGTGTAGCTGATGCAACTAGCAATTATGTTTTGGCTTGGACTATCTCTTGGCGAGGGTTTGGAACATCTGATCAGCCTGTTTTGATGCACTATCCTTGGGGAAAGGTGCGCTACCCTTTGTATGGCTATCTAGCCTATGGTTTGCTTCCGAAATGATTCTCTGTCAAGGTTAAGGTGCTCGGAGGGTGGCTTAGGCCTATGGTTGGGTGACAAGGGTATTGTTAATGGTAAAATGAGCACACATCCTTCATATTCTAACAGGTTATGGGCCCACACCTCCTTCATTCAATCTAAACGCTGGAAGGAAACATAGCCGCTAGGGTTACTAGTAGAAGCAGCTTCCAAGACAATGTCGCTAGGGTTACTAGCAGGAGCAGTTGTAGAAACCCTAATCCTCTTATTGAGGCACCTTAAGTGAAGGGATTGACCTAATATTCAGATAGATCAGTGCGCCCTAGCCTAGTGCATCTACTGGTACTCTCAGAAAGCCAAGACGTGAAGTCTGAATTTCTAGTCAAATCTAGGGTTGACCAAGTCAAGCAGCCATGACTTACTCTATGAAGTCAGAGAACAAGTTAGATGGAGCCTCTAAATTCAAAGTGTGGAAGACAAGGATTGACCTCATCCTTGCCAAGAATAAAGTGCTAGATATCGTGAAAGGAAAGATCGTGAAGCCAGAGTTTGAAGAAGGAAAAGAGAAGGAACTGCAGAATGTTGCAGCTATGGAGAAGTTCAAAGACAATGATATCAATGCTATGAGTATCATAGTGGAATACATAAAATACCACTTAATACCCTACATCTCCCATCTTGACTCATCGAAGAAGATGTACGATGCCCTAACAAACCTCTTCTCAGTCAGAAACATTGGACAAGTAATGAGTCTGAAGAATGAGCTCTGTGACATGAAGATGAATGATGATGACAACATAACATCATATTTTGTGAGAATCTCTCACTTAAGAGATCAACTACAAGCTATTGAAGAGATCATCTTAGAGAAGGAATTGGTAAACATAATACTCAATGGTCTTCCCAAGACATGGGATGCATTTGCTGCAAGCATGAACACTAGGAAGGAGTATCCAACATTTGAAGAACTTTGGACTTGTTGTTCTCAAGAAGAATCAAAGATCAGTGAAAAAGAGAAACCCCAAAAGAAGTACAATGATCAAGCCTTCACAACAAGATTCAAGAATTTCAGGAACAAAAGTAAGTTTGGTTCAAGGAGGAAGCCAAATCAAGAGAAAGACATTTAAGAAATACATTGCTTCAACTGTCGAAAGTATGGTCACTACAAGAATCATTTTCCTGAACTAAGGAAAAGGAAGGATAAACACAAAGCATCAATTTTCTAAGAAAAGGAACCTACAAAGAAGACTAAGCAGGATGAAAGAGACTTCTTCTACTAAAGGTAACAATATTCTTCTTATTTCTTGTACATATCTTGTTTGCATCGTCTCTGTACATATCTTGTATATCTATCTCTTGGAAGATAATGTGTTCCAAGAAGAACTATACGTATGAAAGAACAACAAGATAATAATGGATATCATTAGATAAATACACATGAAAGGATAAAATACAAATCATGTGGAAGCTATTGCAAGATAAGCCGAATCAATCATGAAGAGACTTAGAAGAAGAAAAGACAGAAATAAGTTAGCAATCGAGAGGAAATTGGAAAAAAACTTATGACGTTTTGTAGAAGACAACAAGACAGAAGCATGGACTCTGTTAGACAAAGAGAGCCAATTATATATTGCAGAAGACAATAAGGATCAGATGGAAGAGTGGACTTTGTTAGATAGAGAGATTCGATTATATACACTCATAAATCAAGCAAGGATTAGGAGGGAGCTAATCCTATGATCCATAGAAGATGATGAAGTATATATCCATGGTACTAACCATGAAAGACAGTACGTGCTCAGTTCAACCACAGAAGAAGACTTCTTCAAAGAAAATCCTCAGAGCATCCCTGGTTGTCCATCCAGATCCATGATCCTATGATGAAAGAAATAAATGGAATCTTTAGGGAATGGAATCTACTCCATGGACCCAAAAGATAAACATGAGGAAGAACATGAAGATTCCAAGAAAGAAAGAGAATCCAGAACAACCAATCATTGTATCAAGAATCACAAGATTGTCAACCTGATATAAACTCAATAAAAGCAATCAAGCAGAGGAACTGAAAGTCTTGATGAAGAACAGTGTATGGATAACTTATGAATGAAAGTATTGTGAGATCTAGAACCGGAGGTTCTCCCAGATGGAGGGAGAAGACTATGATGATTACTTGTTTCAGTACACTAGACATATCTCTACATGAGTCATTATATCATCCACAACATCCATGAGTTGGAGTTCTACATCAGATGAATGCAAAGAATGTTCTCTAGAGAAATTGAATAAAAAGTGTATGAAGAGCAATCTCAAGACCTTGAGGCATACCAGAAAGAGACCCTTGCATGCAGATAGAAGAAGATAACTTGGTGGAGAACCTCTAGTGCATAGTAGAAGCATGGTGAATATTTCCTATAACATCAAGATTATTACTCAGTAGATCAGATCTCATGATGATAGAAGAAGTGCCACATGAATATGTTCCATTTTTCCAACCATGATATACTCTATTGTTTAGAGCTACCTGACGCCTTCACAATGTTCCAGAATAAAGTACATTTGAAATCAAGAATTACATTATCCATGATGAAGTCCAGAAAGGACAAAGTGGTTCTCCAATACATATCTCCACAGATGAGCAGATAAAGCAGACATTTTGGTAAAGCTTCTATCCAAGATGAAAGAGTTTTCATACTCAAGATGGAGCTCGTGGAAATGACTTCCTTATTGAAAAAGGAAGAGATAACTCCCAGGTTGGGAGGGAGCACTAAAAATATTATTGAAGACATTCATTTTCAAGATTGAAAAAATAGTCCATCTTGGATAGATGCTTTCCTGTTTGGAAAGTGGATTGAGATTTTTGACGGACATCGATTTCCCATTATGGTTAACATGGGAAATGGTCCATATTTCTAATGTATCATAGACAACGACTTCCCATTGTGTTTAACAGGGGGAGTGGTCTAGGGCAATCTCTATTCTTGAGGGTTACTCAAGAAGACTGGCCCGCCTCGCTGGACAACAATTTCTCATTGTGGTTAACATGAGGAATGGTCTATTTTGGAGGTTGATAAGTCTTTTCCTCTCGTGGTTAACAGAGGAAATGGTCTGAAAAGTCATTCCTTAGGGTCTATACATTCTCTCCAGGGTACACTTTAATTAGTGTAGGAGGGGTGGCCCAGGGTGGGGAATGGTCTAGGCTCAATAACCAGGGACAGACATTCCTTAGGGTTTATACATTCTCTCCAGGGTGCACTTTGATTAGTGTAGGAGGAATGGCCCAGGGTGGGGAATGGTCCAGGCTCAACATTCCTTAGGGTTTATACATTCTCTCCAGGGTGCACTTTGATTAGTGTAGGAGGAATGGCCCAGAGTAAGGAATGGTCCAGGCTCAAAAATCATAAACAATCATTCTTCCTTGTTTGAGAAGAATAGGGCAGATAGCCCATTGTTGATGTTCTACACTGAGGGAAAATATTCTTTCAGATCTCACAGATGTGAATGAAATATTGGCCCATATGATTCAGTCTATATCATAACATTGTTTCTGTGCAGGTTTCTATCAGATGTTTGTTATGAAGATTGTATGACAGTAGATGTATACTACTGTGGTGGATATGTTCCAATGTTCATAACTATACATTGTTGATCAAGTACTTGTGTGTTACTTGGTGTGGTTGTGTACCACTGGATTGTAGTTATGCACTACTATGGATAGACACAGTTGTGTTCTATTTTCATTCTGATTGTATTGAAGACTATCAACAATTTATTGGAGACAATCATCAACTAGATGAATGATGAACAGAGATTTTCCAGACGGAAAATAATTCAGAGCATTTACTCTTCTAGGCTAGAAGAATGGCTCTTGTATCACTCTATGGAGAGAGCATCATGTCTAATTACTCAGATAGAGTATGGTATCGAGAGATGATGTAGCTGATGACACTGATGATGATGATGGTGCTCATGATCTAGTCATGATCTAGTCTACACAACTATGTTGATGCTACCGGGTGAATGGTATGTTTTTGTGCTCAAGACCATTACCTGTAATACCTCCCTAGCTAGGAGGGAGTGTTGATATTATGGTAGCTGTGGGAGGTATTTACCTCCACGT
>JASDQU011509378.1:0-22528 GCA_032191745.1 Picea mariana
TGTTTATGGTACAGGTTGATTACAGGTTGATGCATGGTTGATGCATGGTTCATATTTATTGGTACAGGTTTACAACGGTATATCTCACAGTGATAGTGTGATAGTGGTTCCATCATTCTACTTCTACTTTAGGGTTTCAGGACGGGGAAAGGACAGATGGTTATAGCCACCTTCCGGTTGTAGCTGAAGAACATAGGGGGTTGTAGCCTCCTTCTGGTTGTAGCCAGAGAATTGGGGAGTTGGAGCTTCCCTCAAGTTGTAGCCTGAGAAACTAGGGGGTTGGAGCCTCCTTCTAGTTGCAACTAGAAAACAAAGGAAGTTGGTGCTTCCAATGAATGTAATTCTTCAAGACATATAAGAAAAAGAATTCTGTGGTTTTCTCCTGATTTGGGTTTCCACGTAAAACACTGGTGTACTGTGTATGTGTATGATTGTTCATTTGTTCATTGCTTATTTACTCTGCAGTTATTGGATAATAATGCTTCATTGATATGCACTTGGATTATATGGTTAAAAGGGACTAAATTTCTCTATTACTGATTCACCCCCCCTCTCAGTAATCCAACAGATCTATTCCTAGTGGAGTCACCATTTCTGTTACAAGGGAAAAACTCTCTATGGCGAAGGGTAAACCACAACAGATAGGTATGAATGCAAAAATCAACTCAATTCCAACATGTTCCATATAAACTAATCTGCAATATGAGGAACAAGCCTACCTCGATCCAATCATTTGATTGCATTCCACCATTGAGCACTTTGACCCAAAGATTTACACTTGCAAGAAGTTCTCAACAAACAAGCGATGCAAGTATATAGTGACAATATATAAAATGAGTTAGCACATCATATAGCACAATCCATTAATAAACATTACAAACATGCCCATGGACAATAATAATATATTTTCAAGATATCGATAGGATGGGAAAGGATTATTTATATTAATAATTGATCGACATAAGTATCAACATTACAGACTTCCGTGTCGGCACGGTTCGAAACCAAGAAACCAAGTTCCTTCCAATTGGGTCTCCACCACTTCAATCCTCCACCAAAGGAAAGTTCACGACAAAGAGGTAATGAGGTCCTCTCGACAACAAGGAAAGATCTTGGAGGCTGATCACTGTGTTCAGACTTGAGGGACAAAGGGATGCAGACTCAATATGAAGTAATTTCTCCAGAGTAACTTTGGTCTCAAAGTTGAATGCTTTCTCTTCTTTTTTCCATAGCTCGAAATTGTGCTCTTATAGCCTCCAGAATGCAACTGAAGGGATGACTTGGAACGTTTCCAGTATATGGAAGGCCAAAGATCAGATATATTTTTTCATGACATGGAAACCTGACCTTATTTTATATTTTCTCGCACAAATCCCGATATACGTGAGTTGTAGTGGAGAATCAATCGTATACACATCTTGCAAAGCAATTAGGGAGCGTATATGTGGAAAAATCTATATTTTGTCTCTGTATTTATCAAAAGGGGGTTGATAAGTCTGCGTAGGGAAATGGCAAAAGGCCCTTTGTGCAAGATAGCAATGGTGAGGAAAATCTTGCTATAACACCTGCCTCCTATGAGGTTCTAGTCTGTGAAGTCTTCCATCTGTTCTTTGTAGCTTCCTGTAGCTTTTCTAACTTGGATTTCTTTTTACTGAGATTCCTTGCCTTCTTTCCTATGATATGAGTCTCTCTAACTATTTTTGGATTCCTCTTTCCATTCTTATTCTTATCTTCTTCTAGCGTAGTGACTTCGCACTACTGATGCGCTCTCAAAGGGTCTGAAGTTAATATCCCTTCTCTTAATAATTCCTGGGTGGATATACTTTTTTCTTGCATAGATAGGTCCTTCAAACCTTCTTGCATTCATTTAACCTTGACAACTAATTTTGTTTCTTTCTGTTCCTCCAACATTGTTACTTTGTTCTGTTTCTTCAACTTATCCTTTTGTTCTTCTATTAGTCAATCTATTTTTTTGGATATGAAATCCCTTAGTTCTTGATTTTTCTTTTCTGTGGATTCTTCCTCTGCTTTCCTTCTGATATGATCCTTCTCAATCCAAGTCTTTCCTAACAAAAGTGGGAAAGGGGCATTGTTCTCAACAAACTTAATGAATTCAAATTCTTCTTCAGTCGATGTTCCATGAATAATAATAGGTACATTAGTAAATCTTCCACATAGGATTATCATCTTAACTTTAAACAATCCTATCCTTCCCAATGAAGGTACCACAACAGACTTTTCCAAAATTTCCCAAGTTCCCTCTGTCATAGTATTTACTTGTGTTTCCTCATCCAAGACACAGTCTATGTTGAAGTCTCCTATTCTTGTACTTATGCATTGTTTTTCTTTCAGGATCTCTCATAAACTGACATCTTTGTGAGCATCCATCATTTCTTTTAACTGTAATAATGTAGTCTGAGATTTTTCTGATTCTTTCTCTTTATGATTCTCTAACATGCTCTTAGTCTCTTGAATTTATTCATAGTTTTCTTGTCTCATGTTCATCCTTTCAACTTTAGAAATCATCCTTGGACAATCTTCACCCTCATGACCAATAAGATTACAACAAAGACAAATAGGACCTGTACCAGGACATTCTTTAGCAAGATGTGCTGGTCTTCTATAGTTATAACATAGTGTCAATCCTCTCTTTCTTTTGTATGTTCCCCAACCTTTTCTTTACTACTCACTAGGATCACAGTGTTGGACCTACAATCTGCAAAAATTCTTTCTAGGTTCCTGCATCCACTTATTAGTCCAAAAATTATTTCTATGCATAGGAATAAGATATCTTCCTTCATTTCTATTAGCTTTACTTAGATAAAATCTTTCTTCCAACTACACCCTAGATTTCAGACTAGGATAGAATCTATTAAACATACCTAAATTCATGCTTTCAATTTTTTTTTCCACTTATCTTACTCTTATCAAAGCACATAGCTTTACCTCTTTTAAGATCTTACCTCTTTTCTTCAGATCAAGTTTCTCTTTTGGCACAGAGCTTCACAAGTAAATAAGAGTACTACGCACTACAAAAACATATATACACACATAGCTTCTCTTTTCTTTACCTCAGTTCCAAGCAATCACAATTTCAGGTCCCGACAACAGAACCATTTGTTGGCATAGGGGCAACCCAAGGTTCAACACTTCAACAATGCACCAAAAAGACCCTAACTATTGTCCCTTTTGGAAATACCTGCGAAGAAGGTGAAGTCTCACCCAAGGTAGAAGTAGGGGGGGTTACAGGACTCAGGTGTCTGTAACCAAGCTGGGACACAGATATGTGATAGTAACATTTCTTAGAGTATTCTAGCAACACTTAGAAGCTGACATGCATTAGTTCATTATCTTCATTAACATCACAGAACTTACCCAAATATAGATCGAAACAGTATAATAAATATTAAGAACTTCAACCACTTAGCACATAGCATTAGGGTAGATCTAACATTCATTCATTCTTAACAAAAATAAAGCACTAAGCATCAAGAGATCTATCTAACATACATAATAAGCAAAGAACTGAGCCAATTCATAACATAAACAACACAACACCAAGCAACCAAAAGGCCCAAGATATACGTGGTTCACCCTAATGTGGGGCTACATCCACCAACTGCTTCGTCTTCTTTATTATTCTTCAATCTCTTACATTCATCCGCTCCTATGCACTAAGCCATAAATCTAAGCTTCGCATAGGACAAGAGATCTATTCACTGAGTACCAGATCCTCCTTCCAAAGGTAGATCTAGGCACAAAGCCAACTTCTCTATCAAGCACATAGCCTTACATACACATTATTTTGCACAAATCAACTTAGAACAACTTGCACTTAGCCACTTCACACTATCCCCTACTCTTCTACAATACATTCTTACTTATACTTTTACCATCCCTTACAATAAGGAATAATCATTGGAAAACCCATGGGCCAACATCCCATAACCCATTACAAAAACCCTAGAAACCCCCTTGCTACATCCACATAGCCCACAAAATAAGTGAGATCTGTGATCTTAGCTCCACCTGGGCACTCCATCTTCGACCAACCTGTCGAAGTCCAAAAGTGGTCCAATCTTGAGCAAGTTTTCCTCAAAACTTGGTCGAGGGCCAACACATAGAAAAATATACAACACTACGACAAACTTCAGATATGAAGAAAAGGAAGACAAATTATACCAATTTTCCATGTTGTTTGATGAGATGCAGGAAAATATAGCTAATAAATGGAGAATACCACCAGAAGTGGTGATACAAAATCAAGGGATGGCATATTTTAAGGCTTCCAGACATAACATGTGGATCCAAGACAAACGAGATCCTAAGAAGGAGTGGATACAACTGAGATATTGGTTCAAGGGAGAGGAAGTGTAGTGGGCCATGAAGGATTGGCCTGAGGAATGGAAGGTGCCAATGATTCAAAAGAAGGTATACAAAACTAATAAGTAAGTAGAGTTTGTCCCTTCAAAGCATTCAACTAGTCCAACTGCAAATACGAGGAGGGAAACAAAGAACGCGAAAGAAATGGCGGGTAGTTCAACCATAAAAAAGCCAAGGCAGAAAGCTACTATCCATAAGGCTCCAACTAAGGAAAATGAGTGCACAGTAGAACCAAATGAAAGAGTGTAGAAATATATTAATGTTCCTTTGCTAGNTAGTCTACCATATTTATAGATACTAGTAACAACAATGTAGACATAAACTATTACATTAAGGATAACAATGCTACAGTCAGCTGGACAACACAAGAAGATGAAGGTGCACAAGGAAGTTCCTTAACTCACATTGACAAAAGACACTGTGGATTTGGTCACATAAAAAGTACAGGATCATGTGGTAGAGGTGTGGTATGATAAAGAGAAGTAAAGGGAGGAGATAGTAAAAAAATTGACAGAAGTTAACTATGCACTGGAAAAATTCCAACTCACTAAAATGCAACATAAAGAACATGAACAATAACAACACATTTAGCAGGAAATAATTTTTTCAGAATAAGAGACAATATAGATTATAGCAATGGGGAATGAAATTTTTTCATAGCTCAAGAAATTTTGTAGGTGTATAAGGAGAGAGTGCATAAGCCATTGAAAGATGTATATCATTTGGACTTGGCACTGCCCAAGGTTCCAACATAGGCATTGTATAAAATTCAAATCAATGTCTCACATGAGATTCAGTTGAGGGCATGTGCAGATGAGAAAAGTTTACGGTTGACCAACAAACTAAAGAAGACATTGGAGATGACACTTAAACATGTGCAGGTCAAGAGGGAATAAGTAAAGAAGTGCACTGAAATATTAGAGAAGCAAGTGGAGGAAGTGTTCAAAACTATTCTTGACAACGCACAAGGATGAAATATAAGTACAGAAGAGAGGATTGAGAAGATAACGTAGGCTATGGAGGCTTATAAGATCCATATTACAGGTTTAATAGAACTCCTAGCACCCAAAACCCCACCAGAAGTTAGAACACAAAGGGAGAAGGAGGTTACAAGTCACATGAATAGTATTTCATTGAGAATTCAGGAAATCACGGAGTTGTACGATAAAAACACGCAGTTATGGAAAAATCTGTAGGAGGATGGAAAAATGCAGGAGCTAGAATAGAAAGAGGAAGGTGTAAACATAGTGATGCAAGAATTGAAGAAAAATAAGAAGATGATGAAAATATCAGATAGATTGAGGAGTGTGAAAGAAATGAATAACTTGTAGACATAATTGAAGAGAATAAAAGAAGAAAAGAAGTCAATGCAAGCGCAGTTGGAGCCACTAAAGGAAGGCATAGAGAAAATGATGACAAAGATTCATGTGGCTATAAGTCAGATTAAACAGGTTGGATTGGAGAATAAAGAACTGCTAAAGGATCCTATCAATATGAGGACTTTCGAGACTCTAGTGGAGAAGAGTGCACAAGTAAAATCCAAATTTGAATAAATTTCAATAAGGTTCTAGGAGTTGGGGAAGTCAGTGCAGGACGCACACACTACTTGAGTGGCTTAGGACGAGACACAGGTGAGCGTTGGGGGCCTGTTGACGGAGACCATTTTTGGGAACAATGCAACAATTAATGAAGAAGTTAGAAAATGGAATAGAAAAGGAGCACACATAGAATAATATGGAAAAGTAGTGCCAATGAAGCAGGAAAGTCAAAGGAAGAAGGACATGGATCAGTCACGCGCAAGAAGTTAGAAAGTGGACAAAAATGACTCACCTAGTGTTAGTGGTTTAGGGTTTTGGTCATTGTTGTAACAAGTATTTTAGCCCATTTTTGTAGTATAAATAGGTATTGTGAGATCTGAGGAGATATAGTTTGATTTTTTGAGTTAGTGTTGGTAGTGAATGTTTTATCTATCTAGTTTTGGAGACGAGTCTTTTTTTGAGAGAAATATATGCATTGTAATCAAGGGTAAAGTCGCAAGTTGTGATCTTGGTGTGATCTTGTCATTGTCAGTGATAATGCACACAAAGATATTGATCCAGAAAGGATCCAGAGAAGGATAAAAACAAGTCAGAACTCATAGAGGCAACTCAAAATGCTTAGAATGGCTCTAGTAGATATAGAAAGGGAAAAAATTAAAAGTTCCAAAAGATCATTGAAAATGACATGATCACAAAGAGTGCATCGCAATATTTCTAACGATGCAAACGACTCATCAAATAGAGTTACGGATTGAAAGATATTCACAGTTAAAGTTTTGGTCAACCTAGACCAGTTAGTAGGGGATGAGTCAACATCCGTACTACTGAATTCAACATCCATACAAAACACATGGTAGGAGCAGAGAAGTGACATGTGTCATGTTGATGTCAGCATGACATCATAATAATGACATAACAACACCAAAGGCTGCCATGTGTCACCCAGTTATTGGATTTTAGGACTGATCCATGGACTAGTCGGATCGTGCCATGTGGCAGTCCATATGAATGATGTGGAATGATGATGTGGTACACTGACATGGCGTACTAACTTGTTAGGGGAAATCTTGTCTGAATGAGAGGCTGCCATGTGGCCCAATAAAGGGATGCCATGTGGCAGGCAGGAAACACCCAAGGACAACCCATGAATGAATTTTGAAAAACCAAAATTGGCGGGTTCGCCAAATTTGGCAGACTACACCAACTTTGGCAGTGGTTGATAGACCTTCTAGAGACACCACTAAAGTTAGTGGGAGGAAGAAATATATATTTTAAATAATATAAAAAACATACCGAAAATGAAGTCCATTGGGATTGACCCCCAAACCTCGACCTAAGCCTAAGCCTTTATATGTCCGCCCATAACCATTACGTTGTGGGTACCACTTGGTGCATATCACAGAATTAATTACTTAATAAGTGTATTCTCCCAGCCACGGAGGAGGAGGCATAGACCATATGACCTACGACCATTTTTTTTTAGGCGATACAATCATTATTGCAGGTTGCAGAGGGTATGGAAACCATAACAGAATTATTCTTGGACCTAGGAGTGCCAAAGACAGATTGAGGCATGGAGACAATTATTTTTGGGAAATTTGACACCATGAATTCAGTGATGCTACTTGTTTTCTGATTTGATCATTATTTCTGCAACTTCATTTCAGAATGAGGTATACTTATGTATTTTTCCAAATTATTTTGCTGAGTTAATGAAATAGCCTACCCATTTGAGAGCAGGACCGGAAGACGTAGTCCACTATGGATGGAATCCGTTATCAATTTTTTGTGTTCATATCTTATGCTTATGTCTCTTCATTTTTTTTCTCTTCTTTAATGGTGCAGTTTAATTTATTCTCATTTAATGAAATTATTTATAAGTCACGAAGAAAATATCCCATATCATGTTGGTATCAGAGAAGTCATCTTTGACTTGAATTGTTGACTGTGAATGCTTACTAGGGCCAAGTATAAGAAGGGTGATGAAACTCTTAATACTTTCAATCCCGAAGTTGGTCGTGCATCTAGAAGGAAGAAAATGGAAGGAGAGGACAAACATGATGAACAAGAGAAAAACTTTCACATGGTCTTTTATCGCATGTCAGAAATGGTCTAATGAATGTATGGATATTATGAGAAGAGGATGAAGAAGAAAGGGAATAAAAATGAAGCACATGCAGATGATGATGCTTCAGTAAACCAAGGGGCTGGAGGAGATCCTTCTAAACCTCCATCTTTACCTTTGAACTATAGTTCTTCTTCCTTTGATAATTCTAATCATTCTCATCATTCTTGTTGGAATATTGTCATTGTTGTCAAAGTGATGGTCAAGCATGATTGAGATGATGCCACTGATGTGAAAGTGATGGTCAAGCATGATTGAGATGTTGCCATTGATGTGAAAGTGATGGTCAAGCATGATTGAGATGTTGCCATTGTTATCATTGAGACATTGTCTTTGATTCCATCATTGCAGGAGGAGCATGCTTGACTAATGGTGGAGGTGAAAGGAAATGATTTTTATATTATCATAATTACTGTTTTTACCAATGTTGAAAAAGTTTTATATAAAGAAAAAGATTCAAAAGAATTACAAGAAAAGAATGAAGTCCTATTTGAAAAGAAAAATAAAATAAAAGAAGATTAAAAAAAAAGTATAAAAGAAAATTTAAGAAGTTCAAAAGAAAATTAAAGAAGTTTAAAAAAAAAAGTATAAAAAAAAAAGTATAAAAGAAAATTTAAAAAGAAAATATAAAAAGAAAGTATAAAAAGATAAAAAAGTAAAAGAAGATTAAAGAAGAAAGTATAAAAGAAAATTAAAGAAGGTTAAAAGAAAATTAAAGAAGATTTAAGTTTTAAAAATGAAAAGTTTAATATTAAAAATGAGTTTTAATATTAAAAGTGAGGTTGGATTAAAAAGGAAGTTAGGTAAAAATGGATGAAAAAGTGAAAGTTGTATTCTCCCATGTTATCTAGAGCCCATGGTATTTACTCATTATATTTGCAAATGTCAAATAAAAATGATTTAGTTGATATGGTTGTCCAAATATTAATTATCTTGAAATTGCCGAAACGAAGAGTTACGTAGTTATTGCAAATTAATAAAAAGACACGTGACTTATGTGAGAAGAGTTACGTAGTTATTGAAAATTAGTAAAGAGGCACGCGACTTATGTGAAAAGTCATAATATTTCGTATTCAAAAGTTTACACATATATATACTTGAACATATATTGAAAGCAAAGTGTCTCTTTGTATGTGATTCGTAATGTAATATCTGAAGATCAAAGAAGCAGAGGAGTCCAACTATATTAAGAGAATTTAATGTCAAGAAGCTTGGTATGAAGTAAACAAAGGAAGGAAGGCAGTGTCTCTATGGTTCACATTATAAGATCGAAAACAAAAGCAGAGTCCAAGATGAAGAACTATTTTCTCTAAGGTGCCTATCAATGTCTTATTCAAGATCAATAACAGAAGAAGACATAGCAACAATTATGCAATCCAGTACTTGATACAGAAGACCATACAAGAAAAGGTTGCAACAGACAAGTAGAAATACAACAATGGTTGTATGAGTCCAATTCAATGAATTTCATAAGAGAATGAATTGCATTATAAACTAAGGGTGGTTGCGTGGTGCAAGGGCAGGTTGGAGCCTGTGGGGGATTTGGTTCTTCCTTGCCAGTTGTGGCTGACTAAACAGAGGGTCGAAGCCTCCTACCAGATGGTGTTGGTGCTTCCTTGTCAGTTGTGGCTGACTAAACAAGGGGTCGAAGCCTCCTACCAGTTGGTGCTGGTGAACAGAGGGAGTTGGTCCTTCCTTGTCAGTTGTGGCTAACTAAATAGGAGGTTGAAGCCTCCTACCAATTGTTGTTGGTGAATGAGGGTGTGGGTGCATCCTTCCAATTGTAGCACGTAAATGGGGTGTGGCAGCATCCCTTCAGTTGTAGATAAAGAAACTTGGGGAATGTCTCTCCATCAAGTTGTAGCTTGAAAACAGTTTTGTAAAAGAACTTTTTATTAATGAGAAAAGAGTTGGTGGTTTTTCCTGTTGGGTTCCATGATAAAATCTTGTGTTCATAAGGGTTTGTTTTTCATCATATATTTATTAATTGAATAATTAATATGCATGCTTAACATGGATGAAGATAAAAAGAAAAAGTAGGCAATACTGATTCACCCCCCCTCTTAGTATTGCTTGATATTTAATCAATTCTAGCCATAAAGCCTCTTTTAAGAAACCATTATTAAAGCTTGATGTAAAATTTTCTTTACCTATGTTTAATGGAGATGTTAATCCTGAAAAGATAGATAATTGGATCCGACGGGTTGAAGTGTATTTCCATTTCCAATATATTGATGAAGAGGAGGTTAAAGTGCAACTGGCTTCTCTTCGGTTGTGTTGGCAGCCCAACATGTTTTTAACTTTTTATATCAAATAATAGTCTATGTAGCTGCCTAATTGGGGTCATACATTTTTCTGTTCTTCATAAGCAATTTTCGAAACGACAATTGTAAGTTTTCGGTTTTTCCTATTCTCTTTTTTTTTATGCTTCGTTCATGACTGAAAGCATGAAAATGAAGAATTAAAACTTATGGCTGTATTTCCACGCTATTTGATAAGTTTATGAAAGGAAAAATGTCTCTACAATTTTTATTAATGAAGCCTTGTTCCCTGCTATGAAGATTATTCTCTTTGTTTTGACTCCTCGAATGTCAAACATGCTTATGGATTGTTATTTGTACCAACAAAGGACATTTTGGTTTGAGCATTGATATGTTTTTGTGTGGTTCTTGGTGATATGTTCCCTCATCACTAGGTTTTGGTTTACAAGTTTCCCTCTCCCAAACTTTACGACCAAACCCACTTTGTTGTGCACTCATTTTTATTTTAATGCTCTGGTCATGGCATGTACTATATGAGAGGTGGCAGTACGAGTATAGTCAGCCCATCATTTCGAATCTTGGTTTTGGGCTTTGCAACACCCCTCACATTCATTTCAAACAATTCCTATCTTTTTGTTATGAATTGTTTTCTCATACATCATAGACCATTGATGATTTTTGGTCTTGGAGTATAGCTCTGGTCTGCTCTTACAAACCCTCCATACACACTCTGTTTGGGTGATTGCCTATCGATTTCCCATGGCCCTGGTTGTTAGATTCGAACCTAACGACACTCATTTGATGGATGTAGAGCTAAGGTGGGGGACATTTAACTCGAAGTCATAGAGGACTTTTTAAGCCAAGCAAGAGGACTCCCTGTGAGTGGGCATAAGTGGTTCAAGAATGCTAAGGTAGAAGAGGTTACATGGAGTCTTTTCTTTACATATCAGAAGTTCAATGGCTGTGACAAAGGTATGCCAGTCTCCTTACTGAAAACCTGATGGCATGTCTCCTTACAGTGTTGAAACAATTTGTCACATGCGAAGGCCATTTTGGTTTTGTGTTTCTTTATCACCTACGTCTGCTCATGAATTTCATAGGGTTTCCTTTAAAGATACCTTATTCTCTGTGGAGGATCCTATACAAAATGGCTAAGAGGTATAAAAGGCAACGCTTGGACTCAATCCTTTTCCACCACGATTTAATAAAAATTATTCTTTCAGACCAATTGAAGTTGCAGAATGATGATTGGGATTCATTTTTAACCAAAAATGGTTTCACTAACCCCAATGCTGAAGAGGTTGAAAAACCTGTAATTGAGGAAACCATAGTCTATCCTAGACCTCTCCCCTCATCTACCCAGGCCTATGTTTCTGCCACCCACAGTATGCCTTTACCCGACCCAAAAGTTGCTAAGCAGGCCCATGAGAAAGTTACACATCCTAACATCTCTGTCAAGAATGCAAATAGACCTATAAGAAAGGCATCTAAAGGTGATGTTGATTTAGGTTTTAAGAATAAGAGAGTTGGAAGGTTGATTTCGAGGAAGCTGAGAAACAAAAAAAACCCTCATGTGAGCTTGATCAAAATGATGGAGATCCATGAAAGTTCAGATTCCAAGATTGATAGATTTCTTGCTAAAGAAGACCCTCTTTCTTTTCAAACAGACCTCGATCAGTCTTACAACTTCGTAGATAATATACCACCTTGTATGAAACATAGTGAAGGGCTTCCTAGTATTAAGTTGGGTAAAAAATCTACAGTCCATGTTGGGGATGTTTCAGTTCACAATCTTGGTTATTCCCAAGGGACCATCGCATAGTCGCAATGTGAAGCTTGCCTATTCTGGATTGACAAGTACTACACTGATATACCTATTTTATAGTCACAGATTAAAGCTCTTATTGATCAGGTCAACACCTTAACAAATGAAAATCGTAGGCTTGAGTCTGTCCTTCAAAGACAAGGGAAATGTATGAAAACTACAGGGAATGTGATATTAAAAAATGCCGAGACTGCAACAACAATAATAAATTCTGAGATCATTTGATATGATTTGATTTTACAGTTAGAGGTAATATTTCTTTTGTCTTAAAATAGGGTTATTCATTAAATAAATTAGATTGTTTTGTTCATTGAATAAATTAGATTTCATTACTAAAATAGACTAGCTACAGAATCAAAAAATTTTGTAGCCATTCTATTCGAATTTGAAATTTGCAAAATAATGGTTAAATATATATCTAAGTTTCTCTATTTTTTCTTTTCTTTTCAGGATATCTAGGAGTTTGTGGTGACCAAGTGATCTGAATCATTTTTGGGGCTTGTTAGCCATATCTATGATCCATTTTTGTATAAATAGGAATAAAAGTTTTTTAGCTTTAGAAGATTTAGTATGATCTAGGTGGTTATATTCCCCCCTCTATTTTTGTAATAAATATATGATCTCAGAAGATAAGACAGTTACCTTCTTGAAGGCTTTAAAAAATCATTATTTTTTGTAATCAAGACATCTTGGCTTGGGGCTGAAGGTGGACAACTTATACACGAATTTGGATAGAACATATGTTTACATCTCTTCTTTAGCTATCTGTAAATATTATTGTCATCTATGGTTTGTTTATCTTGATAATTCGATAATTGTTGATAGCTTTTGCATTCACAAATTATTATGTCATCAAGATAATTTCTTTTAATACAGTCCACATTTGAATGCTTCAGTTATTATAAAAAATAGTGATCGCTCGTTCAATTCAAATGATAAGGTTTACCCTTTAATTTTGTTGAATGATTAAAAGCAGGTGTTATAGTTAGATTTATCTTATCCGTAATTTCTTGCAATCACAAACATCACAGTTATTATTTGCGTCTTATCATTCTGTCATTAAAATCCAACAATTAATATACTATTTTGCATTTATTCCAAACAGTGTAAAGGTTCACTGCAGGTTTAACTCTTGGACAGGCTGGCTGGACATTTCATGATCATACAAACGATTGGATGGATGACGAACAATTCATTAAAAGGTTAGTTTAATTGTTTTATCTTTTATTTGTCTTTGAAACTCTTCTGTGTGACCTGGATTTGTATGTTCACGTATTTCTATTTCATAATATATTCTTTTTGTTTAGTCTTTGATAACTTAAGAAAAAACAAAAAATAGTTTATATGTTTTTCGTATTTTTTTTGTTAAAGAAACCATCTTTTTATAGATTTTCATGAGTTTAGATTAAAAATCGCACTTGTATAACATGCACATAAATTAGAGAAACGAATCTGTTGTGTAAATATTATAATTATATACATACATGTACATATATATATTAGTGATTAGTAATTAGTTAGTTATTTCATTCCTTTATTTATTTATTTGTTTCCTTTAGGACTTTTTAGATTGGCCAACAGAGCCATTAAACCTGTCAGAACAAGTCATACCAAACAACTTGGGTTAATTAGACAACCCTGGACCAGACTCGTTCTTCCAATTGATGGATGGTCATTTTCGCTCGTCAACAAATGGCGCTAGAAGGAGGGCTTGAACACTATTTATGGCATGTGGAGGTCATAAGACTCCTCCCCCACACATCCACTCACCTATAGTAACAAGAAGTCATTCTGAAGACAATATTACTTCTCAAACAACAACCACATCAAACAAAAATCCACAGATTAACATTGAACCAGTAACACCAAACCCCCCAGGGTCCGACGTATAATAAATTGTTCGTCAATCACTTCTAAGGACACATACTGCTTTGGCCCATATCAGACAACCAAGTCGGCCATTGAATCAACCGCTATATTTTTTCTGATATTAGAGAGAAACTTGAAGGTACTAGTCTTACCCTAAATCCTATAGATCCAGATCACATCCTCACTCCTATAGCTAGAGGATTTGGTATCCCACCATCACCACTGCCTTCATCTCCCTCCTATTTAGGAGAAGAGTCATCGGACGAAGGAAATTCTTCATCTCAGCCTTCGAAACTGCCCACACCTATGGAAAATCCAAACAATCCCGCCAGACCTTAGCTAGATCAAGATGTTGTGGCTATACCTGGACCCCAACATCCTTTGCCTAAACATCCAGAGAAATGGCTCCCTAAATTCAATCTAGATTCCAAGCAGATCACTGAGGATCATATAAAAAATTCATGCTAGCCATTAGACTCAGAAGCATAGAAAATGAAGACATAGTATGTAGACTTTTTCCGTACACATTTGAAGGCAATGCCTCTACCTGGTATTTTTCCCAACAACCCCACACCATTGTATCTTGGGATAGATTTGAATCTTGTTTCCTTGAGAAATCCGGAAATGACAAATCTCCCAAAGTCTTAGTCATGGAACTCTCCAGTTTAAAGATGAACCCCAAGGAAAAAATAAAAGACTTTAATCAAAGGTTTCTAACATTAAAGAATTGAATCCCCACTGATTCAATGCCTGCTGAAAATCTTATTGTCACATGCTACACCAAAGCCCTGCACCAAAACATAACAATTTGGGTAAAAAGGTCTAAGAAAGAAACATTCTTGGAAGCCTTCGAGGAGGAAAGCCAAATTGAGAAAGATATTCTAAGCCTAAAAGACAATATCAGTAACGAGGTAGAGATTACCTCATCTTCCAAGAAGAAAATAGAAATTTTTCCTAGACCTCCCCAAACCAAAACTCAATCAGACATTTCAGATCTGGAAAGTTTACACAAGGTCGTTCAGAAGTTGTCAAATCGAGTTATATATTTAACGAGATCAACAGAAGAAATTTCTTCAAGAAAAAGGGTCTTACAAACTGCCTTTTAGAAAGCTTTTTCCCACAAACCGGCCTTACTCAAATTCTGAAGGCCTAAATATAGAAAGCCTACAATATGCTATCCAGAAAATTCTGGAAGCACATGATAACTTAGTTCCTCCTGAGATTTCAGAATACGTGGTTGAACAAGAAATAGTGGAAGAGGACGAATCCTCTCCCAACATCTTCGGGCATTTTTCAGATAGTATCTTTCAAGCCAATTTTGAAACGGTGCATCCTTACAATACCATAAGCAAAACAACGAATAAATCCTTTTCTGAAATTGGAACTAATGCACCTCAAAAATAGTCTAAACAAATTGAAACTAAATAGAATTCAACAAATCCAATTTTAGAATATGATTTGATTGAGGATCTAAAAAAACTTAGAGCTAATATTTTTGTTTATGAATTATTGAAATTTCCTTTTCTTCTGCAAAAGATGCTTCAGAATATTGCAGAAAACAACAAAAATAACAATCTGAACAACAACAAATTTGTAGAAAACAACCCTAAAACACCTCAAAAGGTCTCTGTTAAAATGACACTAGAATCCTCTGATAAAGGAGACCTTGCTGCAAAAAGCGTAACAAATGTAGATAAAATAGTTCCAGGGGCTGCGACTAAAAACCAACAAACTTCTGTTGTTAATACTCGCAGAAATGTCCCACCCTTTTTGTTGACTTTTGAAATTTTCAATAGGAATGTACATAATTGTATGGTAGATTCTGGTGCATTGTCAAACGTAATGCCTTGGTCTGTTTGCCAAAATATCAATGCTCAAGTTCAACCTTCCGGTCTGAAAATTATTCAACTTGATCAGACCAGTGTTAAGGTAATAGGTGAATTAAAAAATGTCCTTATCATATTATCATCTAATCCTAAAGTCCACCAGATTATTGATATTATTGTCGTTGATGTCCCTGAAGTATATGGCTTATTTTTAAGTAGGGATTGGTATGAACAACTGCATGGTTACTTTGCGATAGATTGGTCTCATTTGTGGCTGTCAGAGAATGGAAAGCCTAACAGAATCAAGATCAATCATGAGCGTTACCTTAAGCTTATGGTAACTGATTTAAACGATCCTAATGAACCATTCACTGCTTCTGCCAATTCACTCAAAATGCAGAGGATGAACACCTTTTTCGGCAACTTCGTGGCTGAAAATTCTACCATTACTGACCCAGAACAATAGTTCGAACTCATGACATGCACACAATCAATAGTTCTCTCTCAGGTGTCACATACAACTGATGAGAATAATATCCAGTCTTTTTACTTCGATGGATCCAAATCTAAAGAAGGAGCCGGTACAAGATGTGTGCTCATTGATCCAGCAGGTAACAAAACTTTGATCGCTTGCTGATTAGAATTTGAATGCACAAACAATACGAACGAATACGAGGCACTCCTACAAGGTCTCAGAAAGGCACTTGATTTGAGAGTTTAGAATTTAATGGTTTTCGACGATTCAAAAATTGTGGTCAAACAGGTAAGAAACTCCATTCATTTCTTATCTCCACACCTAAAAAGTTATCAAGTTGAGGTATGAAATCTAATGAACAATTTTTTTGCGTTTAAAATTAATTCTATTCCAAGATTGAATAATTTTGAGGCTGATTTGTTGGCTAATGTCACTTCTAAACTTTTTCCCACAAAAGGCCTTTCTCCAAACGCATTTTTTGCTGAGTTGTTGCTTAGACCATCCGTCCCGGACAACATCACTACTTGGATAGTTTTCGATGATGATCAACAGATCATCAGTTTCCTGCACATGGAAGATACTTTCCAAGGTGCAGTTATCGATGAAGGCACCCATGATGAAGACGTCCACAATTTTACAGTAATATCGGACCCAATATCTCCTGAATCAACATCGGATCTGGTAAATTCTATCCCAAAATCCATGGTAAGATTAGAAAATTTTTATGATTTGTGTTATCACTCCAAGAAACTCCTTAGGGTTGTAGGCTAAGGATGCTTGGTAACTTAAGAAATCATTAATAATCAAGTGTTTGGAACAATGGAATAACTGAGAAGGCTTAGCAAAAAGGCAACATGTCATGCCTCTAAATAAACAGTGCTTCGAGAAACTAGATATCAGTTACGAAAAAATAATCAAGATATGAAGAATGACATTCAAGATAACCAAGTACAAATCTGTAGGGTCATACAAGAATGTAAGAAGATCTAATTCATATTCATGAGTTATATCATAAGATGACAGTTTTGAACAACTGAGCTGAATAGAACTAAATACAGAATAGTGGAAAATGTGGATAGACTGATATATAATGACCAAAGAAAACTGTGATTCATATAGAAAATAATGTCCAAGTTACATAGCCCAAAAGTGTCTCCAGAATTGAACCCTTGGTTCATATTCTACCCTTAGCTTTATAGCTTTACAAAGTAGTTCTGAGATCCTGAAAACATGGATCAAATATGATAAAGATAGTAAATCAAAATTTAGTTGCAAAAGATGTAGGAGATCCTCAATAAAAGGTCACTCAATATCTGATGATCTTTTAAGAATAGTAAAGTGCTGATGAAGTGTAATCTAGCCTCCCAAGGCTGTTGATTTAACCCTCCAAGAATGAAATTCGAGTTTGCTGAAATGTGCAAACAACCCTGATTTTCCGCCATTGAAAAAGGCACCAAAACTGATTGAAACCCTTCTTCTTTCCCTTATCTATCAAAAATAAGCATTTGATATGACCTGATAATTCATCCACCATCCATTTGAAAAGGCTTAAAACCATTCGGACTCAAAAATTTCTGATCTGGGCAAAAATTCGCTCATTCTGGCAGTTACAGGCTTTCGGTGGTTAACTGTATGAAATTTTAAGTGTCTTATCCACTGAAAGCACTGTGTTTTGGAGGTTAATGAGCACGCTTAGGCTCGCCTAAACCACCGAAAAACATTTTTTTTTTCAAAAATCAAATTTCTCAGTCATGGAGAGTCTGTTTTACATGCTTGAATAGTCGATCAACATCTACAAATCCTAAGCTTTGCGATGGTGCTTTCAGATTTGCATTTGGATCTAGACAAGCTAGTCAAATATTCCCTACAAGATTAGGCATCATTCTTTCAAAAATGCCAGTGCATTTTTTATCACTAACATCTGGCTCCAACTGGGATGGAGACGTCCCTGCGAGGTCTCCAAGAACCTGGAAGACCTTGTGCCTTTATTATTGGGCCATGGAGTCATTCATCCTTTTCAGTCCCAGCAATGTTTACAACCTGAATTTATGTCTTTGGCTATTTACAACACCCGTTAAAATTCTTTTTCTGAAAACTCTGACACTTGTCTTCGGAGCTGCTGCTGCTTGTCTTTTGCTAAATTAAAATCTGCATATTGTTCCCTCAATCTTGAACAAATTATATCACAATCATCTTAAGGATTTATCTTCAATTTGTTTCTTTCAAGACTCAAAGATATCACGTGCTAGATATATCCTAGAAATGTGGAATTTGGGCAAAAGTTTGAGTGATCTGGTTAAAAAAAAATTCGGTGGTTAACTTTATCTAGAATTTGGCACCTTATCCACTGAAAGTACTCTGTTTCAGTGGTTAATGAGCACCCACAGGCTCGCCTAAACCACTGAAAACAGAAACTTACCCAAAAATCAAAATTTGATGAATCTCGATTACCTGCAAGAGTACAAATACCTCAGGGATTTCTAGACGAAACTCCTCTCTCTCTTACTGTACTTAGGTGTGACTGTCCTCCTACCACTGGTCTTTTTAGCCTCTTCTTCTGGTGATCCCTCTGTTTGAAATTCATTCCAAAAAGAGGAAAAATCCCCATTCCACCTGTTTCTTCTTCAGAGTTTCTTCAACAAGAAGGGTAATGAGCCCCTGGTTGTAGTGCCCCTCACAAGTGATATATACAAAAATTGCTTTCAGCAATTCCTTCCACTGAGGTTCTAGAAAGGACATTGGAATGTCCTTCCAAATCAAGTCTTTGTGAATGAGCAACAAATAAGATCTGAACTCTATATTTGATGGCACTGTGGATTTGAACCAGCACTCTCCAATTCTTGGCAGACCTGTAAACTCTGCTATAGATGCTTCATCAATGATGAATTCCTCTCTCCCTATTTTGGTAGACCTTCCATCATATACGGTTGCAAAGGACTCTGCTACCTGTTGATGAAAGCTAGTCAATTTCTCACAGTATGTGAATACTCCTGCTTATTTGAAAAGGTCTACTACCTCTGGATGCGCCTCCAAGTACCAAACACCATCAACCTTGGCCCTTAAGGCCGGTATAGACTTTGCCATAATTGACTACTGATGGGTCCCTCAAATCCAGGGATTATGCGTGCAATTGATGAACAAATAGGTCAAGGGTCAAAAAGGTGTGACTCAGCAAGAGACTGTAACTCAATAACAGACTATGATTCATCAACAACATTGGGTAGTATAGTAAGACTTGAATCAAGGGTTTGATGAAATAATAAGCTTTTAGTTTTGACAAATAGCTAAAACTATGACTCAACAATAGGAGTGTTTTTTGGCAGAAGACATGGGTCAGGGTTTTGACCTGTGAGTTAAATTAATGACCAAATCTGTAACTAAGAGTGCTATTGAGGATGAAAGACAAACTTAAAGTTTTAAAATTTGATTCAAGCAAGTTAATCCTGTGTATGAGAATAAACTCAACTGCTATTGGCAAAAATTGGAGTTCAAATGTAATGAAAATCTTAAACACACAGAGAATATAGGTAACCTTCAGTCAATTAGGTAGAGACTAAGCAAGAGCTGTGACTCAACAAACCTGTAAACGAGTTTTTAGCCAATAATTGTTCAAGTATTGATCACGAAACCTGGATCTAAGCTATCTGAGAGTTAAAATGCACACCTGTATGATAAGTTTTCTTTCCAAACTGGAGTTTCGACCATCCTCTACCACTTGATCGGATTTGGAGCTGTAATTGTGCGCCTATATGAGGGATTTTTGGACTGTTTGATATGATAGCCAATACTTGGACTTGATGCATGAAATAATGGAACATTAATTATATTTCATCTCAAATATGTCATCACTACATTCGTAGCCATTCTCCAGAGAGTCCGTATGAAATTTTTAATCTGTTATAATGAAATCCCTCATGACATTCTGTGCCATGTCAACATTTATGATGGCTATCAGTTTAGGTGCTTGGCTGAGGTTTCAGCATCCATTTACCAACAATCTTACCATTCTTTATGAAAACAGTCAAGATCTTCTGCAGTAGATAAAATGGGCTTCTTTGCTGCCACTTTGTCTCCTTCATCTTCCACATGGCCCAATGCCTTCAATCTGTCAAATGTTTCAAACAAACGCAGATATTTCACCTGCGCGATTTTTGGAACCTGAATCTTTGAGATATTGGCAGCTTATGAAATTGACAGCTGCGTTAAATTTTATTGTTGACCTGTGGCTTGCCACGACCAAATTTAGAAAGTGTCTGCGTGGTATTTCTCAGCATGGACAGTTCGGCATGCTTATTCATTTGTGTGAATCGCCAACTGTATTTCCTAAAACCCAAATTTTTGAAGTTCTTGAAGTGATATTTATCAAAGCCCAGGTCGTTAGCACCAGATCCAATCTATTGCATAGTCACCGAATTCTTCCATATATAACATAGAATCGATATGGTAGAAATCGTGCTGAAGAAAAGATTCAGTTTTATATAATAGGAAAAAATGCATGTTAAAACCATCATGAAAAATTACATTCTTGTCAAGCCACCCTTTGGCCTTTTCTCTGTGGCTTTTTCTCTATCCTAGATTGCAGGTAAGCCATCTGTCCAGACTGTACCTCCTGAAACAAGATAGTATAATTCATTGAACAAAGTAACATGACACCACAATGGGAGTTTATCATCTTGTAGTATAGGTCTTTGCCAACTTTCTATAGCTGACTCCCAATTTCGATGCTCAATGAGGGTATCTCGAACAAGATTGGTTGCCGCATTTCCATCAGATCCTTAAAATTTTGTATATTGTCTTTTATATGATTTTCCACTAGGAAATCTGACTTTCGGACTATCCCATGCTAATGCAAATGTAACAATCTTCTTTCCATGAGGTGGAACTACTATCGAAGCCACAACAACAACACCAACATGCTAATGCAAATGTAACAATCTTCTTTCCATGAGGTGGAACTGCTACCGAAGCCACAACAACAACACTAATTGAAGCCCCCTGTTCTGAAGGAGGCGAAGGCGTGCCACAAGTATTTTCATCAAAAGACCCATGCTCTTATCTAAAAAATCTTCCTGGTCTTCAAAATCTTCGACAGTTGTAGTAGATCTCCATAGGCTGTGTGAAGAATCAAGTTTTCCACTATTGGTAGAAAGACAACATTTTTGCCAAAAACAGGTAACCAATTCAATCTTTCCACCTTGCTAGACGCCTTCAAAATTAGAAATGAAACTTGATAATAATGCCATTAATTATCATCTATCGTTAGGAACCCTTCTCATGGCATCCAGATTAAGAAAAATTGGATCTGTGCAAAGTTTGTAGTGTTCTGCCCTGTTTCTGTGCTTTTGGTAGTTAAAGAGACAAAATTTGAAAACGTTAACTGCCAAAAGCTCTGCCTTTTGGTAGCTAATGAACAATCATTTGTTCGCCCAAGCCACCTGTTGGTCCCCGGTTTTGACCATGTTCTTTGCCCATACTACATACCTTTGACCTCCAACTATATGCCAGTACCACCCTTTTTGACCTCCTTTTGATATAATCAACATCCCTTTACCACCCAAAGGGGTCACCTAAGGTATCTTTGAAATTCAAGTTATTATTATGCATTTTTAATACTTTAATTTGATAAATGAGCTAATATCACTTGGGTAGGTACCATTGCTATTCTTGGCGCAGGGTTCCGGTACTAGGTACCAACTCACACCGTAGCGGTACCAGTGGAGCAGTTCGAAACCGATACATCATGGCATGCGTTATGGTTCGAAGAGGGAGATAGCAGAGTCACAGGCCAGCTGGAGCCGTTGCCACAGAGTGCTCAAGAGTGTGATGATTCCCTTGGATCGATTGTGCTTTAAGTGTTCACACTTCGTGACACTACGTGTCACGAAGTTGTGAAACGAATTTCAGTTTCATTTCAAGACTACTCTCGGATCAGGGATCCGTTGCTTTTACGTTTCTCTGTCTAAAGACTGTTACACACATTTGTATTTTGATATAAACCCGTGTAATTGCTGAGAACGGGTTACGAAGGCTACGATTACCATTACTGTGTTATTTTTTCTATTGTTATCAGATTATGTGGAAGCTATGTTTTAATGAAATTGTTGTTGCTTATATGTCGACTATACCATGATTTGAATATCGTTTTTTAATGAGTTAATGGAGCATCAATTTACATTGTATTTGCACCGTGTGATCTAGTCGGCTCTGGTCATTTCCCACAACGCTT
>JASDQU011509379.1:7659-20414 GCA_032191745.1 Picea mariana
TTGAGGGAAGTTGTTGGAATAAAGGTCACGTCGACGGATAAAACAACCATCATCACCTAATTATGAAGTTAGAAAGGTTAATAAATCACGATGCTCATATCACGTATACTCTGCAACTCTTATCATATGTACTTTGCACACTTCAAAGTGTATCCATCATGCAAGTTTGTTGCGCAAATATTCAACCTTCTTCCAAACTTCTTGTCACCATGAATTTATCATCCTCTGCCATGATTCCATCCCTTTCCCGTTCAATTATAAAAACTGATCACCTTGCATGTTTCTTCTTTACCTTCTGAATTTGTTCGTGGTCTGTGGTTTTTTCTGCAAGTCATGGGTCCTTTCATTGTGGGAAGGTTGATTTCCATCATTTGTATTGTGAGTCTGTTCATTCAGGTTGTCATGTCTCCTTCATTTTCAGTCATTGTTTGAAGCATGTTGGAGTTATATTTGAGCTAGTGCGTCGGAAGATAGTTCTTCTCACGATCAACCTCTCTTCTTTGGAGTTTCTTGCTATTGCACTGAATTTATTTCCGCGTCTAAATTCTTTGTCTCACAACAAGTCTCTCAGCTCCTTTCCACCATACCATAATTTTTTGTCGTGCTTCCCTACTGCGATGAACCTAACGTTTTTGTTTCTTACCATGTCGATCTCCTTCTACGCCAAAACTTTTTATCGCACCTTGCGACCGCGCAGTGGACTCCTAGAGTTGATTTTGTGTGTCGTGCAAAGTTTCTGTCACTGCCTTTCCAACAGGTCTCTGTTAATTATATCATTACCGTTCATTATCGCATGCATGAAACAAATACACATTTACATCATGAAAACATCCCAAAGCATAATAAAGAAGGCACGAAGTGGCAGGGCCATGAGCTCTGAGCCTCAAGACATGGTATTAATCAATGAATATCTGGAGATCATGGCATCTTTTGAACAGGTCAGATGCATGTGCTTTTATGAAAAGAATAAGGGATACAACGCGAAGTTGGCTGAACAGTTTGTGCTCAGGTTTAATGGGTTATGCGCAACCATTGTGGGAATCACATTCCAAGTGACGGAGGAAATTTTGTCACCTGCAATGGAGATCTCTCCGTACAGTGAAAAGTGGTCTAAAGGCATGCCTTTAGATGTATTATGATATGAATACTTTATCAAGAAAAACTTCCTGAGTGGGAAAATTAGAGAGGGTGTTCTGAGTCAATATCTTTGGGAGCCTTTCTAAAAGCTCCTAAAGGTGATTAGAAGGTATTTCACATGTGAAGGAAATTTTATCACATCAGACTGTCAATGCACTTCACAGGGAAAAATTCTTTGAACTTACCTCTATTCTTGCATCGAAGCCTAGAAAGGATGGAAAACAACGTCCAGGCCGAAGTTGACCAACCGAGGAAAAATTTATTCCATCTATCATTGATCAAGTTGTTGGTAGTCGAAGGATTGAGACAGCTAGACAAAGATAGGGATTAATTTCTAATTTCAGCCGACATCCCCAGGGACCCCAAAGGAGACTTTCTCCTATCCACGAGGGAAACATATTTCCATGGCGTAGGGGAAAGAATGGAAGAGGCCATGGGAAAAGGAAAGGAAATAGAAGATTCGTCATCCCACCAGCTTGCACCCCAGAAAAGAGGTAGGCCAAGGTTGTTCAGGAATCCTGAGAAGACCTAGGCTCCGAGCGAACCACGCATCCAGCCTCATGCTGAGAATTTACTCATGTGCATTATTTGTTTAGAACTTGTTGAAGGTTCAAGCAACGGAATTAGTGAAATATGAAGAAGGTTAGGCACTGAAAAAGTGGAGGTTCAAGAGTCGTCACAGCAGATGAAGAAAGCGCAACTCGCCATTGTTGAATTGTATCAGGAGAATGGAGAATTGAGAAAACATTCGGTAGAAAGGACTATTGAAGCGACAATGTCACAGAGATGAGTATGGAATGCAAATTGGCTCAAAGACAGCTCAGAGAGGCGCAATACGTAATCATTCAACTGCGGGAGGAGCAAAGGGTGTCAGAGGAAAGAATCACATATCACTTCAAGGAGTGTGGACCAACTATGGATAACACCTATGCGGCTCTCATCAGCACTCAAGAAAAGATGAAGGGGAATGTAGTCTTATGGAGAAAACTGAAGAATATGAACAGATGAAACTGGTCTCTTAGGAAAAAACTCAGAGTATTAAGGTTGTAGGTGAGGCCAAAGGCATGAGTGAAGACAGCCCCATTTTGTATTTTTTTATCGTGGCATAGAATATTTCTCCCCACGTGTCATGTTTGCTACCAGTAAGAAAGAAGTCTGATGAGTCACCCATGCGATGAATATTCGTCGCACAGATGATGTAAACTTACCTATTGAGGAGGACAAGTGTAAGAAAACCACATGCCAGTTTGGAGGAGATGTGTGGCCTCCCAGTCGTCATTGCCACCTAGAGCGCATGAGAGACAACAAATAGACATATACCACACCAACTTGCCACGTGCATGCTACAGCCAATGATCATGCAACAACAAATAGAGCTCGTTAAATAAGGTGGCAGATTTTTCGATAGTGCACTCGATCACTCGCACACATTGTAAGAGAAACGTCCATGCATCACAAGATGATGATTGAATCTTACTCATGATTGAACTATCAATACAAGGACATCGGTTATGACATGATTGGGTGAAATCGGGATTCTATTTTTAGTAAACTTTATTCGAAAGGCCATCTGGCAGGGAGAAACCAAATCCAAAATTCTAGGAGAAGTAGTTTGAGGCATAGCAGCCCAAGGGAGTAGTTTTTTCTATATAATCTATATTTGCAATGTAATCTGGGTTGGAAAAGTAGTGTAGATAGAGTAATCTTGAATGTAATCTTTCAATTTGACCGAAATATAATGCAAAAGTCTGGAGGCTTTGATGAAAAGATTTTAATGGTGGCATTTTGATGTATTGTGATCCTATCTATGTATGTACTTCATGTTTTATGTAGTATTCATGCATCTCCCTTTGTTTAAATTGGAACGTTTAATGAGTCTAAAATTCATCCCGTAGTGCTTTAGACTTCTCCATTTAAACTCTTTGTCTTTCTTATAAGCAAGTTAGAATTCATCTCTAATAGTGCTCTGGTTTTCTTTATGTATTCCTTTCTCCCGCCATGCACGACGACATTTAAACTGAAAGATCATTTCCTATTTATCCTTTATCCTCTGAAAGTTTCATTTACCAAGTCATTGATTTCTCTCTCTTTCAGGAGGTTGACTCCAAAGCCCATAGTTATTTATTTCCTTGCCAATAAAACCAGAAACATTTCGCAAACACATAAATCTAGCTGACAATTCAAAGTCATTATCAATTAGAGACTAAGTCTCAAAGAGAGCCCTCTCTATATTGGAAAGGCTAGTTTCCAGTCTTAAAGTTAGTTTGTAGGTTACCTATGTCATTTTTTTTCTCATCCGAACAAATTTACAGAGTGCTAACAAAAAACATGCGACCAAAAAAGGGAACTTCTACACCAAATAATCCCTCAGACAGTCCTACTTGAACTCTTGATGAAAGTGAATGAATGCACAAGGATATAGATGATTTACAAAAGAATGCAGTAACAAAATATGAACTACAAAGGATGATGGATTCAACTGAATCCAAGAAGGAAGCGATGATGGATACTACAATGGATGGATTAAAAGGGGAAATCATGGAAGGGTTAAAAAAATTCTAATAGAGAGGCCACTTGAAAGTGACAATGTATCCCATGAACTTCATGATGAGGACACAATGAAGATGAATCAAGACTAGAGAAACTCCAGCTTTGGGTTGAATACCAACCATTTTTCTAGCATTGATATGAGGAATTTTGATGGAAAGGATCCAATCACATAGATACTCCAAATGGAGCAATTCGTTGATCTACATGATGTGCCTCACACACAAAAGGTATCAATTGTGTCCTTATATTTAGAACCCAATCAATGTGTGTGGTATCGATGGATTTGTTCTCGCAAATCACTTGTCACTTGGAAAATTTTCATGAAAGAAATGATATCACACTATGAGGATACAAGGAGCAATACCTTCTTCATCCAATTGATAAATTTCAATCAAAAGGGTTCAGTTGCAGAGCACATTGATAACTTCCAAAGATTGAATATAAAGGTAATGGATATTCCATATGAGAACCTGATTGATGTCTTCATAGGAACTTTAAAGGATAACATTCAAGATGAGGTTTTCATTTGGGAACCCAAATCATTGGAGAATGTGTTCAAGGTGGAAAGAAATGTTGAAATTAAAATTTTGGCTATGGCTACTAGAAGGACCACCCCTAATATCTATCGAGAGAATAATGTTCCTTTTTCTAAACCACCTCAACCTACAAGTTTGACACCTCAACAGTTAGAGGGAAGAAAAAAAAAGGTTTATTATTTAATTGTGATAGAACTTACAGTAAGGGACATGAGTGTGGTGAGAATAAATTATTCTACATAGATTGTGAAGAGGAAGAAGAACAAGAATAAGTACAAGAACCATCTCAAGATGAAGATGTTGAAGACATTTATTTTGAAGAGATGAGTCCCTCTATATCATGTTGTGCATTGTTTGAAGTTAACACATCAAAATCTCAAGATCGAAGGATATGTCAAAAATAAAAAGGTAATAGTGCTAATCGATTCTGGTAGTACTCATAATTTCATTCACTGTAAATTAGCCAAAGCTCTCAATTGCTTTATATATCCAACACCAGAGTTTCAAGTAATGATTGCAAATGGAGGAACTATCAATTTCTCAGGAAAATTCCATAAGATCAATCTTACTATGGGGGAATATGTAATAAATAGTCCAATGATTTATATACCCACAAGTGGTGTTGATGTCTTACTAGGGATCCAATGGTTACAATTATTGGGAACATTGGCTTTTAATTTTCAAGAACTTTTCATGAAATTTTCATTGGAAGGAAAGGAATTTGAGTTAAGGGGTATCAAAAGGAAACCCATTAAGGTGATAATCTCTAATGGCATGAAAAAATTATTTAAAAAGGGGCATCAGGGTGTAATTGTACAACTATGCTCACTAGATGTTCAAAAATCTAAGCCATATATTCCCCTAGATCTCCAAGGGATCATTGATAAGCACTCTAAAGTATTTAAATATATTCCCAGAGGTCTTCCACACACTTGTGATCATGATCATTCTATTCACTTAATTCCTGGAGTGTTCCTCCTAACATCAAGTCTTACAGATACCCTTATGCCCAGAAGAGTGAAATTGAGGATATGGTTGAAGAAATGTTAGAGGTTGACATTATTATAACTAGCCAAAGTTCTTACTCTGCACCTGTGGTGATGGTACTCAAGAAAGAGGGATCATGGTGTATGTGTCCAGACTATAGAGAGCTCAACAAGATCACCAATAAAGATAAGTTTCCCATTCCCGTCATTGATGAATTTTTAGATGAACTACATGGAAAAATCTACTTCACAAAGTTGGATCTTCGTTCAGGGTATAATCATATTAGAATGAAGGAAGAATATATCCCCAAAACAACATTCATAACTCATGAAGGCCATTATGAATTTTTTGTCATGCCTTTTGGCCTTACGAATGCACCTTCCACATTCCAAGGGTTGATCAATTCCATTTTCAAGCCCTTCCTTCGAAAATTTGTGTTAGTATTTTTTGATGATATATTAATCCATATAAAGTCTTGGGAAGATCATGTTTGACATGTTGACAGGGTGCTACAACTACTAAAGGAGCAACAACTATATTCCGAACCGTCCAAATGATTCTTTGGGGTGAAGGAGGTAGAGTATTTGGGTCATATTTTGTATCATGAAGGTGTCAAGGTAGACCCTATCAATATTAAAGCCATGATGGACTAGTTGATTCCAAAAACATTGAAGAATATTAGAGGATTTTTTGGTTTGAAAGGTTATTACCGTAAGTTTGTTTGGAACTATGGAAGAATAGAAACACCTTTAACTGCATTAACTAAGAAGGATGCATTTTCATGGACTCCAGAGGTAACTCAACCTTTTGAACAAATTAAAGAGGAAACTTGAAAATCTCTTGTCTTGATCACACTAGACTTCACAAAAATATTTATTGTGGAATGTGATGCCTCAGGGAATGGAATTGGTTTTTTTCTAATGCGGGAAGGAATGCCCCTTGATTTTGAAATTCTATCACTCAAGGGAAAGGAATTACAAAAACCCATTTATGAGAAGGAAATGATGGCAATAATACATGCATTGAAGCAATGGTGCCCTTACCTAATAGGTAGGAATTTCAAGGTAAAAATAGATCATGACAGTCTTAAATACTTCTTGGAACAAATACTATATCTAGAAGAGAAATAAAAATGGGTGACCAAGATGTTGGGTTATGACTTTGAAATCATCTACAAAAAATGGAATCAAAATTTTATGCTAGATGTACTCTCATGAAAGGATGAATATGTTGAGGCATTTCTCTATGCTATCTCTATCATCCAACCTGATTGGATAACAAAAGCAAGGGACGAATGGAAGAATGCTGAAGAAGTGTGGACTCTCATTCAAAGGGTACAGTGTGATTCCAGTGCATCCAATACATTTACATGGAAAAATGATTCACTATGTTACAAATATTTCTTATATTTATGTAAGAACTCCCAACTCAAACAAAAGGTACTTTTGGAATTGCACACCTCTCCAGTAGAAGGGAACTCAAGATCTTTGAAAACTTATCACAGGGTCAAGAGGGAATTTTTTGGGGATGGACTTAAAACTTATGTTCAAATGTTTGTGGCAGAATTTGGTTTTCCAACAAAATAAGGTGGAAAAAATTAAGACCCCAAGTCTTTTACTACCATTAACCATTCCAAGTCAGTGTTGGGAGGAATTTTCTATGGACTTCATCACAAAGTTACTGAAGTCTGAAGGAAAGAGTGTCATCATGGTGATTGTTGATAGACTCACCAAGTATGCACATTTTTGTGCACTCTCTCATCCTTTCAAAGCCAGTACATTTGTTACCACATTCATGGAGATAGTTCAAAAGCTACATGGTATCCTAAAGATTATTGTAAGTGACAGAGATCCCATCTTCACTGGACATTTTTGGACATGGTTATGTTCTTGTTTGGGTACTCAATTGGATTATAGCTCATCTTATCATACTCAATTTGATGGACAAACTGAGATAGTGAACAAATGTCTGGAAGGATTCATTCATTTCTTTGTCTCTGATAAACAAACACAATGGTTCAATTGGTTACCCTTGGCAAAATGGTGGTATAACACTTCCTTTAATGTTGCAACAAAAATGACACCATTTATGGCGCATTATGGATATCACCAACCATCCATAAATTCTTCTCTCGAAGAAAAATCTAAGGTTCAAGCAGTGGAATATCACATCGAACATCAACAAGACATTCTCCAACTCTTAAATCACAACCTGACCATGGCATAGAATCGTATGAAACAAGAAGCAGATCAACATCATAGTGAAAGAAGTTTTGAATAAAGGGATTGGTTATTTTTAAGACTAAAAACATACAAACATATGTCTCTCAAGAAATCTAAGAAGGATAATAAATTATCACCGAAGTACTATGGCCCTTATAAGGTGTTGCAAAATATTGGTACTATGGCATACAAATTGGAGTTGCCTGCATCTTCGTGAGTGCACCCAGTTTTCCATGTTTTATGCTTAAAGAAGGTTATAGGTGACAAGATCCCAATTCAAAATATATTGCCAAAAATTGACGAGGAAGGAAAAATCATATTGGAGCATGAAGCTATCACTGACATAAGAATTCACCAGCTAAGGAATAGATCAATTTCAGAGTATCTCATTAAGTGGAAGAAACTACATGTTGAAGATTCCACATGGAAAGATGAATCTTTTATACATAAGCATCCAGAAATACTCAAGCATTGAGGACAACACTTGTCTGAAGGGGAGGGGCATGTTAACCCCTAAACTATGGCACATTACCCCTTAATTGGGGCTTATTACATTAGTATTTTTATTTTATTTATGTCATCTTGGTTCCATTAGTTGCAATTGTACCTCACAGCCTCTTATATATACCAAGGAGACCTTTTCATTTGGAATCATGTGTGAATTCATGTGTTGTATAAGGATTTTTCCCCCTCGAAGAGACTTTTTATCTGAATTTCTCTCTTTTTCAAGGTGTTGAGTACTTATTGTGAGGTTTTTATGCTATTTTGATATTTGGTTCTTAACATAAATCTACACAAAAAAACATCTTCATTGTGTCTAGAATGACTCCATCCTTGTTTTTCTCCTTAAGAAATCTCTTTATGTTCTTAATAAATATTCTAAAGCCTTGAATGTGATCTGGGTGGTTATTGGTGGCCACCCACCTTTTCCAACTAGCTCAAAACAATTTTCTGGCAATTTTGGTAATTTACTATTTTTAGCAATTTTTAACTTTTGGGGCCATTTTGAGGGCCTAAATGAAGGTTTTTTAGGATCGAGTTTCTCAATCACAGCCAAAGGCTCTGATTGAGTCCCCAAAATAAATATCCTCAACGATAGCTTTCAAATGGGCTATCATGCGCCTAAAACGGAGATCGTATGCAAAAGTTACGACCCTGGGAAGTTGATGTACTAACTTACCCAAACAGGGCCCAAATGAATTTTGGCGCTTCATATCCTAGGGTTAGATTTTTAGATGTCTATGGTTTTTTTCATTCCTTTTCATTGTAAAAATTCCTTCATATCCTCATTGTAATCATCTTCTTGTGAATGCGAGTAGCCGTCACATCTCTTCTCAAAGATAAGCTGTCACCATTCTAGCGAGTCTTTCACTTTGTATTTTTACAGTCTCTGTACATTTCTTTCATTAATAGAAATTGTGTATTATTGTATCTCTGTGTTTATGGTTTCATCTTTGATACATTTATGTTATGTTATTGGATATCCGTGATATCTCTGTGTATTTCTTTATTTTATCTCCGCTCTCAATTCGTGCCAAAAATAATCCGGATTAGTGGTATCAGAGTAGGCTTCTCTTGATCGTTTTTCAGTTCATGTCCCCAATGAGGTCTGAGTATATCAAGTTGGGTATCGAGCTTGTCTTTCTTGAGTACAATCTCTTTTTCACACCCAAGAAACCCTCAATGGTGGAAGAAAATAAAAACGATGGAGTAGATGATCCTATCAATATGTTGCTTGAGCAAGCTCTCACGTGACAGAGGGACGAAATGATAGACAATTTTTCCCACATCCTTCAACACTTGCCAATAGAAACACGCACATCTTCAGAAAGCGGCCACTTTGGAAGTACCTCTCCTTTCAAGGTAAAAGTTAATTTTGATATTCCTGTATTTGAAGGATAGATAGATGTAGAAGCCCTAGACAATTGGTTAAATCTGCTAGAAAGTTATTTCTCTGTTCACAATTTTTCCGATAGAGAAAAGATCACCTTCGCACTCCTTAAATCTCTCTCACATATCAAACATTGGTGGGAAACTTACTGGGAGCAAAGTTCTATAGAGGATTCTAGAATATATGGGGACGAGCCCACTTGGAATGTTTTTTTGGATGCGGTAAAGGAACAATATTACCCTGCTGGAAACTATGAAGACCAATACGTGAGATGTACCACACTGCAGCAAGAGAGGGGCCAAGCAGTTCTCGATTTCACCAATACCTTCTATACCTTGCACACCAAGCTAGGTATCAAAGACTCTGAACGACATTTGGTTATGAAACACCGTGGGGCTCTACATAGATACATCCAAACTGAAATGGAATTTCTGGACATCTCATCACTCGGTGTTGCTTATCAATATGCTATTAAAATCGATCATAAATTTAAGCACCACAACAAATGAGAGTTTGGGTCTGCAAATCCACAACAACCAAAGTATGACAAATACGGCCCTAATAAACAGTCTCCCGAAAACTAGTCCAAGCCACAGGAAAAGAAGGGTCACGGGAAGATAAAGAGGGACAATGGAAAATGGTGTGATTTCCACAAAATCCCCTCACACAACACCAATGAATATTGTTCAAAACAGTCATTGGTGGCCAAGATCAAAGAAAAGGAGTCGAACCCTGATTCAAAATCTGATTATGAAAATACTGGTAAAAGACATATCATCAACGCAGACCCCACTACTATTATCGCGATTGTATCAATTCAACCAGAAGAACCAATAGATCCAGAAGAGGGGGAGCGCCTTTTTTCATTCACAGATGTGGGTGAAGGGGACCCTGCTGCATTTTATTGTTAATAGTGGAAGCCGGAAGAACCTCATCTCAGTAGAGATTGCCAAACAATTGGGATTCTCGACAGCAACACACCCGTAGCCATACAACATTAGGTGGCTTCTCCAAGGACGATATCTTTGTGTCAGCTAATAGTGTCAATTATCATACGGCATCCAACACTTCAAGGATGAAGTATTATGTGATGTTTCCCCAATGGATGTCTGTGATGTCCTCTTGGGCCAACCATATATGTGAATATGCCATGTTATTTATGAGTCTCAACCACGTAGTGTCATTGTCTCTTTTGGGGGTCATCTCTACAGAATACCAGAGGTAGTTCCAACTATTGTTCCACCTAAACAGTGTCGCAAGGTAGTATCTCATACTGCAAAATTCATCTTCTTCACAATCTGTTCAAAAGGGGAACATAAGGACACTACAACCACTACAGCCTCGACCCAAGCACCTTCTATCCAACAAAAGCAAGTCAACAAGATTGTAGCAAAGTGTAAATATTCCTTCTGCACCCAGGCATCTCATGTAGCCAGACTAGTTAAAAAGGTCCAACCCTTCCATCCATATCTTCGTGACAACCTTCAACAAGCTAAGCAACGCAACTTCCACAATAAGGCAAGCAGCTCATCAAGATGTAGATTCATCAATCACTTTTCCCTCTCCCCCAGTCACACAGTGAAATGGATACAATTTCTTCCTAAGTAGGGAGCATTGACCCAGGTGGATATCAATGGCACCCACATTTTCCAACTGGCTCAAAACAGTTTTCTGGAAATTTTGGTTATTTACTATTTTTAGCAATTTTTAACTTCCGGGGCCATTTTGAGGGCCTAAATCAAGGTTTTTCGGGATCTAGGTTCTCAATAAAAGGTAAATCATTTTATTAATCCCCCTAAATGAATCTCCTCAATGATACCTTTACAACATTCTATCATGCGCCTAAAATGGAGATCGTATGCAAAAGTTACGACCTTGAGAAGTTGATGTACTAATTTACCCAAACGGGGCCCACATGAGTTTTGGCGCTTCATCTCCTAGGGTTAGGTTTTTGGATGTATAGGGTTTTTGACATTCCTGTTTATTGTAAAAATTCCTTCAAAGCCTCATTGTAATCATATTCTTGTGAATGTGAGTAGCTGTCACATCTCTTCTCAGAGATAAGGTACCACCATTCTAGCGAGTCTTTCACCCTGTATTTTTACAGTCTCTGTACATTTATTTCATTAATATAAATCATGTATTACTGTATCTCTATGTTTATGGTTTCATCTCGAATACATTTATGTTATATTATTTGATATCTGTGATATCTCTGTGCATTTCTTTATTTTATCTCTACTCTCATTTCGTGCCAAAAATAATCTAGATCAATGGTATCAAAGCAGGCTTCTCTTGATCGTTTTTCGGTGCATGTCCCCGATGAGGTCCGAGTATAGAAATTTGGGTCTCAAGCTTGTCTCTCTTGAGTAAAATCGCTCTTGCACACCCAAGAAACCCTCAATGGTGGAAGAAAATAAAAACGATGGAGCAGACGATCCTATCAGTATGTTGCTTGAGCAATCTCTCACGTGATAGAGGGATGAAATGATGGAGAATTTTTCCCACATCCTTCAACACCTGCCGATAGCAACATGTAAATATTCATGAAGCAGCCACTTTGTAAGTACCTCTCCTTTCAAGGTACAAGTTAATTTTGATATTCCTTTATTTGAAGGACAGGTAGATGCAGAAGCCCTAGACAAATGGTTAAATCTGCTAGAAGGTGATTTCTCTGTTCACAATTTTTCCAATAGAGAAAATATCACCTTCGCACTCCTTAAAGATTTCCCTCATGTCAAAAATTGGTGGGAAACTTACTGGGAACAAATTTCCACAGAGGAGTCTAGAATATATGTGGCCAAGCCCACTTAGATTTGTTTTATGGATGCGGTAAAGGAACAATATTACCCTGTTGGAAACTATGAAGGCCAATACATGAGATACACCACACTACGGCAAGAGAGGGGCCAAGCCGTTCCGAAGTTCCCCAATACATTCAATAACTTTCCCACCAAGATGAGTATCAAAGACTCCAAATAAAATTTGGTTCTTAAATACCGTGGGGCTTTACACAGATACATCCAAACTAAAATGGATTTTCTGGACATCTCATCACTCGGTGTTGCTTATCGATATGTTGTTAAAATCGAGGAGAAATTTAAGCACCAGAACAAACAAGAGTTTAGGTCTGCAAATCTAGAACAACCAAAGTATGACAAAGACGGCCCTAACAAACAATCTCCCAAAAACTAGACCAAGCCACAGGAAAATAAGGGTCACGGGAAGACAAAGAAGGACACTAGAAAATGATGCGATTTCCACAAAATCCCATCACACAACACCGATGAATGTCATTCAAAACATTCATTGGTGGTCGAGATCAAAGATAAGGAGCCAAACCCTAATTCAGAATCTGATTCTGAAAATACTGGTAAAAGACAGATCATCGATGTAGACCCCACTGCTATTATCAGGACCGTAATAATTCAA
>JASDQU011509382.1:8886-20253 GCA_032191745.1 Picea mariana
CGATAACCAGGACTTCCCAGTTGGTCACCCATCCCAAGACGCCTCTAGCTCAAGCGCGCTTAACTGTGGAGTTTTCCCATAATCAAGCCCACTTAGCTTGCTACCCCATTTGCAAAACCTTGGCAAGTATTGTGCCTTATGAACTATCCATTCAGAGCTCCCTACACTCTTATTATTTAAGTATAGAGGGGCTTCCACAGTTCAAGATATTAGATATCATTTTCGGGATTAACTGCATAGAGTAAGTCAGTAATTTATGACCCATATCCATGAGTATTAGTCGCAACTCACCAATAATTCTCATGATTTGAACAATCCACTTAGCACTCATTGCATCAGGTGATGCTCACAGGGGTGAAGAAATGGGATTGAAACCAACGAAATGAATCGCATAGCATCAATCATCACTTACAGGGCTTGCACCCGGTAACCAGGACTTCCCAGGTGGTCACCCATCCCAAGATGCCTCTAGCTCAAGCGCGCTTAACTGTGGAGCTTTTCGCACAATTAAGCCCACTTAGCTTACTACCCCATTTGCAAAACCTTAGCGAGTATTATGCCTTATGAACTATCCATTCAGAGCTCCCTTCACTCTTATTATTTAAGTATAGAGGGGATTCCGCAGTGCAAGATAATAGATATCATTTTTGGGATTAACTGCGTAGAGTAAGTCATTAATCTATGACCCATATCCATGAGTATTAGTCGCAACTGACCAATAATTCTCATGATTTGAATAGTCCACTTAGCACTCATTACATCAGGTGATGCTCACAGGGGTGAAGAAGTGGGATTGAACCAACAAAATGAATCGCATAGCATCAATCATCACTTCCGGGGCTTGCACCCGATAACCAGGACTTCCCAAGTGGTCACCCATCCCAAAACGCCTCTGGCTCAAGCGCGCTTAACTGTGGAGCTTTTCCCACAATCAAGCCCACTTAGCTTGCTACCCCATTTGCAAAACCTTAGCAAGTATTGTGCCTTATGAACTATCCATTCAGAGCTCCCTTCACTCTTATTATTTAAGTATAGAGGGGCTTCCACAGTGCAAGATATTAGATATCATTTTCGGGATTAACTGCATAGAGTAAGTCATTAATCTATGACCCATATCCATGAGTATTAGTCGCAACTGACCAATAATTCTCATGATTTGAATAGTCCACTTATCACTCATTCCATCGGGTGATGCTCACAAGGGTGAAGAAAATAAGTATTAAAGCTGTTAAACAATTGTTAAAAGTCCAACAAATGGTGTGAGAGATAAGCTAGATAAATACTAGTAATACTCCAGCATGAAAGCACAAGACTTTAGCAATAAAACAAGGCTGTAATAAAAGGTGTTTGCAGAGATATTTTGTAGCCTTATGGTTGTAGCAAACAAGTTGTTACAGCCATAAATCCAACCACCAAAACTTACAAAGAGTCCACCCAAAAGTTGTGCTAGACCTAGTAGATTGTCTTGGCAAACTCTTAGCAAATTCCGAGGGTTGAAAAACAAGTTATAAATGAGAAAGTTTTAGGGTTTCTGCAGCCCTAATGGCTGTAAATGAAATTTTATAACAGCAGCAAGAAATACTTAGCCAATTAAAACGCCCTAGTGGCTATGAAAAGCCTAGAACGTCACGAAGAGATTGCAATTTAAACAATTTGATTATCTTGTGCTTTAACGTATCCCAATGCAACAATTTTATTTCTCCAATGCAAAATGAAAATGATTAGTGCCTTAACTATTGGGTTATGGAGTCAAAGAAAAAGTTAACTATACTACTTCCTTGAGGGTGTAAACCCTCTTACTCCCCAAGGTAAGTAAAGCTAACTAGGAAATGCTAGGAGAGCGTAAGCCCTTTTACTTCTCCTAGCACTACCTTAAGCAACAAATTTATTTTCCAAGACAAATATTGATGAGCTTAGTGGGGTTGTATGCACTTATACTCCCCAAGAAATTCAACTAGTTAACCTTGCAACTAAGAAAAGAGACAATAACAAGACAAAACCCTTCACCTAGAGCAAGAATCAACAAGAAAAACTTACACTTTACCAAGAACCATCCACCAATATGCAAGAGAAACACTCCACAAGAGGTAGCGCACCACTTCCTTCCACCAATAGCAAAGTAAACCATGACAAATGCAAAAGAGAGAGAATTATTTCAGCCAAGTACTTCTCACAATGGGAGAGTTATTTATGAAATAAGATTCAAATGATCTCTATTTATACAAAATGTCTAAAACATAGTTTGTCCACTTAAGGTAAAACATAAAATAAGGGGTCAACAACCCTTATCTTACCCCTTAAACCAAATAATAATATTTAATTTACACTTTTTGCACATTAGAAACCCTAAAATAAGATGATGTCACCCCTTTAGGGCAACGTTTTGGCATATTTAGCAAATCGTTGAAGTTGGGGATGGAACGTTTGGCCTCCAAAGGCCTTCTCCTCATGCGCTATAGCCCTTTCCCATAAGTCAATGTGTTCTCTCCATCAAATGATGCCATGTGTCAATGAAAAATAACTCCATCACCACCAACCCTAGCCCTAGGTGACGTCAAGCCCCAAAGTAGCAACTCCATCACCACCAAACCTAGCCCCTCTATGATGTCAAGCCTCATGAAAGTGACTTTTTGACTCCTTCAAGCAAAACGTTTGGGTGGTAGGGGCTAGGTTAGGTCCTCCATGATGCCATGTAAGCCTCCAAAGGAATGTCTCTGTGATCTGGCATGTGGGCCCTTGGCATCCAACCTGTGGGATTGAAGCCCCATGGAAACCCAAGCTAGGCTTGTTCCTCCAAAACTGTCCACCAAACAAGGTCATGTAAAACAAATAGGTATGCCCTCCAAGGATCTCAAGTCAAAATATCATAGCAAGTGAAAACCACATCTAATAAACAAGGCACCTAAACATGTGCATTAAAACTACCTCATCAAATTAAACAAGTGCTTGAAGACCCTATACAATTGACCTAGTTTAGGTATGCGAGGGGTGTCATAAAAGTCCTATTGGGTAGACCAAAACCCTCAAGTAGGGGATGCTCCCGAGGATGCCCCTTCAAAGTCATGTAGTGGATGATGAGGTGGATAGGGGTTTAGACTTCATAGGTCAATGAGTTTCATGACATACAAGGGCTCGTATTATCTCATTTATGGGTGCTTTTGTAGGGGGTGTGTTGCACCTTCTTCAATGCTACCTTTTTCCAAGCCCATTTATTGCCATTTATTAATTAGTTAATGATCCAAACACGTGTGCACTCCCAATAGTGAATCGATTAGCTTGGGGAGCAGTAACATAATATCACTTCAAAGAAGAGGTCCACACTGTGCCATAGGGATAACCATCGAAGCGTTATAATGCACTAGTGTTAGTCTTTCATTCAAGCGGGATATTTATTATGTGTTTGATCTTTTGCAGGCCTTCAATTCTTTTGAGAGAAGCGGTTCATCGTTTTCAAGACCTGTCTGGGCGAGCATCTAGAAGGTTTATATTTTAGGCTTTTATCTTTTGCCAGCCACCATCCCCCTAGACCTTCAACCCGTTCTTCCCATGAAATGAGGTACATGCCCTTCTTGGGTCACTAAATTCAAAGGGCCTAGAAGAGGGCAAATGTGATGGGAATGTAATGAGCGGAAAGTGGTAAGTATGGTCGGGAATGGTACAATGACCCCTCAAGGGATCCCCAGTTGCATCCCTTCCCCAAAAGTTGGCCACTTACTAGGAAATCGATGACACTCACCAAGGTGAAACAGGGTCAAAAGCATAATGTCCAAGCAGGCGTTCTATAATCAAAAGCAACTTCAATACAACATGCTTAAATGCCTCAAATCTTGGGGTGATTACCTGACTTGTACCGCATGGAGCAAGACCCATGTGCCTTCCAGAAGCTAGTTGGTGTGGTGGATGCACTAATGATGGATCCAAACTGTAGTGATAGAGCGGGCTTCCATATGTGCAAGTGGACACTGCTAGTCATGTGGTCTTTCGATACTACATATCTGCAACCTGAGGGCCTCGAGACATCATCTCCTTAGTTATCCCACAAAATGGGGATAACAAGGCCAAAGCTTTAATGCTGCACAGGTTTGAAAAAAATAGTATTGTGGCCGGTTTGCATCCCCCATACTGAGACAATGTCAACCAATTAATCAGGATTGCCCTCATTGCCTCAATGATTTCAACCTGCTCCCTTTTCAGATAATCTAGAGGTACACAGCTCGTGTTCTCAATCTTCTGGTAGAACTTGTATATATCTTCAACATATTCCACAACTGCCAATTGGTTTTTCGAGATCTCCATCATCTATGCTAGGGAGAACCTCGTGGAAGTCACTGTATGCATCCTCACTTCGAGCTGTTAGCATTGTAGTCTGTGACTGTGCTCTGGGCAACGTGATAAAACTCGCTAGTACATTTCTGGTTTTTTGATTTAGTGAAGGGCCTCTTCCATTAACGAAGTCCAGAACTGTGGTGACTGCCTAATCCATACCTGCGGCTGCACATCCAGTTTGGAAGCTGTCTAAGTTTCTTGGCATGGGGAGAAGTCATGTGTTGAATCCTGCAAGGACTGTCCTCTATGATATGAATACCACAAGATTGCTGATCTGCGTCTGTTGCTAAGGACAACATGATGCTGATAACATAAAGTCTTCAAAACACTAAGTTGACCCTCTTCTACAAAACATGAATTGGACTTCAGATTGAAGGGAGAATGAAAGATCTGTCCACCTGGAAGTTCATATTCTTCAACAGGCTCGTATATCCACCAGTATTCCAATACAAAGCAGCCACCAACAGCACCATCCCCTTTTTTAACACACTGGATTCTAACCCTTCACTAAATCTTCACAGAAAAGATATGATGTAAGTGGCTTAGGTTTGAGCTTGTATAATGCATCCTTAGGGCTAAAAGCAAGGGCCCTACTGCTGCCTGCTCATTCATGATCCTTGTTGTTTAAGCCCGAATCAAAGGGTAAACATCTCTACTTTGATCCACTACTTACTTAAAAGCCAAATATCTGCTGTCGGATGATGAAGCTATAGAATATGAGTTCAGAGAAGGCTGCATATATTCTTCCTCCAGGTTTTGGTGGTGATGTAATGTATCTTCCAAAACTGTGGGTAACAGCTCCCAAGCTAAATTCCTGAGTTCTTGGATTCCACCTCCCTGAGCTCCTGAATTACGACACCTCCAAATTAAATTACTAGATTGCAATCCACATGCATGTCTCATAACCTCATTATTGGACAACAATCAACGTGCATGTCTCAAAACCCTAATGAGGGATTATTCCCGAGATCTACAAACTCCCGAACTATCTGGGAAACTATCCATGCTGAGTTGTACCTACACTAGATCCCGTCCTTGTCTGCAAAGTGTGGACCTCTTAAACCATGAGAGCATCATCTATTTTTATTGTCCTATGTTCTTATCAGGCATAGGGGTAAATGCTTCTCTGCTACATCACAAGGACTAATACAAGGTTGAACGCCTATTTTTCTAGAATAATATTCTAGGTACGGGGTTTATCCGTTCCAAACATACATATGCTGGAAATAATAACAAAAACCCTAAACTTATTGAAAAATGGAACAAATGATGTTGCTGAAAAATTAAATCAGGAATCAACAATCTCTGTTGGAGTTTAAATTTTTCCCCCTCTAAATCTAAGAATTAAATTAACTCTGTAAGATCTCTGTCTGTATCCGTATTTCCTTTTATCACACAAATTTTGAGACACATAAAAAAAATTACCTCTGAAATTTGTACATCCTTCTCTCTGCAATTTCTATGTTTTCTATGCAAATGCAATGATGTTACTCTACTCTAGACTACAGGTCGTCTCTTCAAAAAAAGTATTTGTCCTTGTTGAGCACCTCTAGCTGTGTCCGTCCGCATATATGTCCTCCAGCCTGAACCAGTGTTGTGTCTACCTAGCACTGTTGTGATTGATGTGGCCTCCATGGATATCATGGTTAATTTTCTTTACAGAAAATACAACGGTCGTTCTCATATATCTATATATATATATATATATATATATATATATAATCAATCATGTAATCGATTTTGTGAATTTTCCCTTATTTGTTGTTAGCTTTATAAAGATCTTGAAAATAAAATCATGAAATATTTGAATATAACCACATCCCTTTGCAATTTCTGTATGCGCATAAATCAATGTCTTCTGTTCTCCTCGTACAGGTTTGATTAGGTGCTTATTGGCTTAGGGTTTTACAGGACGGATGAAATCTCTTTCACGCAGCATTTAAATCTGGGCAACTTTTCATTGGTAGATGATTCTCATATGAAAATACTATGCATACACAAATGCTTACACAAGGCTTAAAATCTCTCATAACACAGTACTTCAAATCACTAGTCTCTCTTCATGATGGTTGTTCTATTGGCATCTATGAAAAGATAAATGATATGGTGGCTACTCTTGCTCAAGTAATGATTGTTCAAATGACAGCCCTTTCTTTCCAAAGGATGAAAACTCGACTCTTCTCTTGATACTCTATTCCCTCAATACGATAACTAATTGATATGACAACTCTAAAATCTTTGATAAAGTTGCTCCAAACTTTAGTATGGTGACGAATTTAAAATCATTGATACGAGGCTTCAAATATTTAATGCGCTGATGCAACATGTATGGCAATGTACTTGATGGCTCTTTCTTCTTTGACAATTTCCCTTCTCACTCAATCACTAAAAACAAGAATCAAGGCTTTCCAGCTCTTATACCATTTTATTTTTCTAAGCACACAAGATCAGAGATATGGACTCCCATAAAGATTCAGACATCAAGAAACAAACTATGGACTCGTTTAAAACATATACTTTTATTACAATCAAGTCATTCGATACAATGAGGTTGATCCCCTTTTATGTCAATGGCTACGTAGCTGTGCTACTAGTACAATTTAACTACCTTATTTAAATGTTATCGAACTATAATTTTACTAGTCAATAATATAAACATGACTTTATTACATCAAGACTTATATTCTAATAGAGGCAGGAAGGAAAAAGCCAATTCAAAAGATCAATTTTGACCAACCATGCCTTGGTAAGAAGGCCTTGGTAAATCACTAGCCATGCAAACACCCATAGTTTGTAGCTGACCCTGATCAACCATACACTAAGAAATCTCCTAATCCACCATCTCTCTGCGTCAGTAGACACCCATCGTGAATTAAGGACATGGCTAAGCTCATGCCGCTGATGAAGAAGAGAGTACAACCTCCCAACTTCATACTGGGCCAAAGGATGCCCAAAGCTCCACTTCCAATCACGCCAAAAGGGACCAAGTATGTCTATATTCACTTTGAACGGATCCTCCTGTGGAATAAGACCAATAATCTCCATAATAATATGTTGATCCACATAAGACAGGGAAAACTCATGAGCAATGGATCACCAGCCCTTCCAAGAACGAGTACTGGCTTCCCCCAAATCCCTCCAATAAGAAATCTTTTTATTACTCAAGCACTGCCCCTAAAAATGAGGAATGCTTGCAACACACGTGCCCCACGCCTTCCAACTCCAAATCAGTCTTTTGGCCAAATCCCATCACACCTGACTACTTGACATCTTCCACTGCACCAAGCCAGCTACCTTCCCCCATGCTACCCAGAGACCTCTGATAAGAAAAGAACCCGAGACTTCGAAGCTGTGAGGAGCTGAAATTATATCACACAATCCAAAAAATCCCCTAATCCTGTGAATATGTTGCGCCGTGAGGAGATGATGACTCAGCAATACCTGCCCAGGAGAACATCCATCCAAACACCGGACCACCCATTTGGCAGCCAATATGCTCCCCTGAATCGCAATATCAATCAATTCTAGACCCCTCTCATCCTTGGGAATAACCCAAACATCCTAAGGTACCATAGGAAGACCCCAAACCCCACCATACTTGGCCCACAAGTAAGAACAAATAAGTTGCTCCAATCTGTGAAACTGAGCCCTTTTGGGAAGCCAACAAGATACATAATAAATATTACACAAATGCTTGCATTTTCTTTTCTTTATTTTACCAACAAAGATAAGCTAAGATAAAATAATTGTATCCATGTCCAACAAAAGAACAAAAGGAAGGTCAATGGGACTAGGAAGTACAATCAGGAATACCAATCTGTAGGGGTGCCCTAGGCTACCCCCAAGGCATAAAGCAAGACAAAATAAGATGAAATATGAAATACATGAACGAGAATCATTTGCCATTCAAAGTCAAATGCATTACCAAGATTAAAAAATTAAAGTCCAAGAATCTTACCCCCCCTTTGGAAGAATTTGGTGATATAAGAGGAATTAATATGAGTAAGACCACCACAGCAAGGTCCTGTATATAAAAAAATATATCATGTATCAAAATTCAGTAAAACATTTGGTATTAAACAGGAAACAAGCCGAAAATGTTTTAAGAATACAGTGCTTAACAAGCTAGAGATTAATCAATGTACAACAGACTTAGAAATGCAATTTTCACAATAAACCTGGAATTTTTCGACACTGCAATTTGCTAACCAAATTCTCTAGTTTCTCTTTACTTCTTTTAGATGTTTCAGATAACCACTTGTGCACTAAACTACTCTGCATCCCTAAAGATACAGGATAAATATCAATAGGCAATCTATTGTTTGCAAATCAAATGGGAAACATCAGGAACTGTAAAATATCCACCATGTCTCAATGTCATCATGGAACAAACTAGTTCAAATCACATACATAAATGTATACAACATGATCACTGCATATAACACAAGTAGACAGTGCAAAATGTCAAGTGCAGGCTAGACTGCAGAACAACATGGAAACACACTAGAATCAGTCTTAGAGTAATTGCATTTTTTTTAGAGAAACATCACATGTTCATAATGTCAGATGGAATACGAGTGCAATAAGACAGTAACCTGGAAAAGCAAAACAGAAAATGTTGCACGCCCATGACGAGAGGTGCTTTCTCCTCGCTCTTGTAGAACCTACAACAAATGTTAAATATGAAAATTATAATGTTGCACAGATTTGCTGCATTTTTTTTCTCCATTCAAACTTATTTGTTGTACATTCAATGACATTAGACATTAGACATTAGAAACTTCCCTCGCAATAGACATTCACAATGATGCCTCATAAAAGAAGACTATAGGAAACAAACAATAGTACTAACTGAAGGTGTAGATCACATCAACATACACTAAACGCCATAAAACAAGGAACCCACGAACTAAACATATTGCTAGATGAAAAACAACAAGGTCTAAACTCATTGCTGTGAACTTCCACAGAAAAAATAAATCACAACCATTACGCTACAACTGATCACCAATAACTTTAAAGTTCAACTCTATACCTGCTTCCTATAGGCCATCATCTTTTACTATGTAAAAACCTCATTCAACATTGTCCTATACCTCCAATATAAGTTGTGTAATATGTGTTAATATGAAAACCTTGATATTGTTGCATTATTTCCTTATTATCAATATCTTGTACAGTAGACAGCATGTATTTTTAAATGTCCCAAGTATAGCAGAGCCTCGATTTTCGGACTCTGGGATTGCACCCAAGATCTGAACTCCATTATCAGGATCTTAATGAATGTAGGTGATTCTCAATCATCAGCATTCTCTGCAATAACATGGACAGTAGATGCAACAACCACAGCCAACTAAGTTGCTAGTTACAGTGATTATGGGTGAAACATGCAGATAGAAGCACATTAGTGTTGCATGCAGCGAAGAAGTATTGCATGTTATCTAAGAACATTGCATGAAGCTGAGAAGAGTTGAATGTCAGCTGAAAAGATTCGCACAAACCTGAGAAAGTTGCATGTTAGCCGAGAAGCATTGCATAAAGTTGAGAAATGTTGCATGGTAGCTGGAATATTAGAGATATAAGGCTTACTATGTAATAAAGTCACTTTATGACTTGAGAAAATGTTAATGTTCATTTTTTGTGTAAAGCAATCTATCACACATTCAGAAGTGCAAATGATTTGCTTAATGAACAATGATATATAAGGAGGTAAACTCCCTTGTAATAAGTGCACCAATTATTCATTGATAATATAATATGGTGTTATTGTGAGTATCTTTCTTTGAGCTTAGTTATGTGACTCAACTCTATCTATGGTTTCCTCATTTAGTGATCTAGCTCATTTTGTAATATGGTATCAGGGCAGTAAGTTGTATCAAGGGTCTCAGGCCTTTGAAAGACAAGGTTTCCACTCTTGTGACTTCGTCAGTCTGCGAGCCATAAAGTGCCACAATTCGAGGGTGTTTAGCAGCAACTTCACTCATATCTGAGTTTTGTATTTTTTAGCCGCGATTTAATGCAGGATCCTTCTTAATTTTCTCAACAGAGGCAGCAAGGGTTTTATTCCAATGCTACGGCCGATCTCTCTCAGATTTGCAGTATCTACAACTCTGGTTTGCGTAACCTTTCTTTGCATCCATCGGTAATTTTTTTTAGCAGTGAAAAATATCAGAAATGATCAGTCATGGATGTTACGTTAGAGAAGTACTCGTGTTTCAATTTCCATACGTGGAAAGTGAAGATCTAGATGCAATTAATGAATAAAAACCTTTGGGGAATTGTCAAAGAAACCAAGGCAGCACCTACAGATACGAACAAGTTGATAGAATGGGAGAGCAGAGATGATAAGGAAAAAGTCATTATTGGCCTTCCCCTCTCAGATTCAGAGCTACATCATGTAGATCTGGACAAATCAATGTTACACTTATCGTTATCGGGAATTTATTGCTGGGGGAACAAAATTGAAATTATCGGTAATATCAGGGAAATTATCGGGAAACTTTAAAAAATACAAAAATAATCATCGGAAATTATCGGGAAACTTCTAAAGTAACATCAACATCAAACAAACACATTGTCACATAAATATGAAAATAAAACTGCAATATAAGATATATAAGATGTCAAGTGGTACATCAAACATCGATACTGAAATATGTTATATGTCGTGACTCCTGAGTATAATTCCTAATAAGATAATACAAAATCACATCAAAACAAAAATAAATGTATCTCATGAGATGATTTTCATGAGGCATCTACATACTACAAGCCTACAAGGCTAATCATGATGCACTAAGATATCAACTATTCTCTCTACCCCTTGTTGATCGCCTATTCAGCTAGGGGGTCAACTCATGTGCCATGAAGATATGCATCATCAGATGCAAGTATGTTGAAGACATTTTGGTTCTGCTTGGGCATTTTATGCCTCCAGCACAAAATTTTGTAAACGAAATTTCCGCACCCCTGCGTGGGTTAATAATGTAATAAGTTTGCATGGATCATAGTTAGGTCAGGTACCTTGGGATGTTTTCATTG
>JASDQU011509383.1:3630-16796 GCA_032191745.1 Picea mariana
AAAGTTGGGCAGTTTCAATCTGATCCTGTAGGGAGATGTGCAAGTCTTCTTGGTAAAAAGACTTGAAATGATTGTGTGCCGCTTGCTTTATGTCTTCAGTCCTGTGTAGAATGTTCCCATCCTCTTCCTCTAAATCCCAAATGAGTTTTTTATTCCTGCGGTGGCTGGCAAAGCGGTGGAAAAATCGGGTGTTGTTGTCTCCACTAGAGAGCCAAAGCGCTCTACTTTTCAGCCGCCATCTGTCCTCTTCTGCCCTGAGAATGAGCGCTCGGTCAGCCTCTAATAGATGTAAGTTAGCTTCGAGGTCTGTCTGCTGGTCAGTCCGAGCCTTGTGCCTGAGTAAAAGAGATAAATGTTGTTCGAGTCTGTTCAGTTTGGTTGTGTCTTGAGATTTTTTCATCTTGAGCCAGCTGATTGAAATTGCCTTCAGACAGTTGAGTTTTCTAACCAAAGTACCCTGTGCATCCCCAGGTAGCATGTGGGACGAGTCGGACCAGACCAATCTAACGATCAGATTGAAGGCGGGCTCCAGCAGCCAGGCCGTGTTGAATTTGAAGGGATAACTAGTCCCCAACTTCCCTTTTCCAATCTGTAGGCATATGAGAACATGATCGGAAAGGTAAGGCAGATCAATCCAGGCCTGAGTCAAGCGAGAAGGTGTAAGCAGCTCTTCTGAAATCAAGAAACGGTCGAGGCGTTTTTCAATACCGGAGGAGCCCGATCTCCCATTATGCCAAGTAGGCAAAAGTTCTGTCGGTTCCATATCCACTAGAGCATTCTTTGTAAAGAGAGATTTGAAGAAAGTCGCTAGTGGGTCCATCTTTGCCCTGTCTCCCCAAATCTCCTTGGAGCTGAGCGTCAGATTCAGATCTCTGGCTATGATAAGGTCTTTTATGGCTAGTAGGCCAAGGCAGTCGAGCTTATCCCAAAATAGTTTGCGGTCCAGGCAAGGACCATAAGTGTTGAGCAAGGTCAGGGAGGTGTTAAGTTCCAAACAGGTACCAGCTAAAAGAATCACACCAGGACTAAGCACCGGAGTAAAATCAAAGTAATTTGGATACCAGGCTGCCAGGAGTCCGCCTGAGTTTCCAATAGAGCTAGCCACACATACCATCCAGTCAGGTCGGAGAGAGAATAGGAAATCCCTAGCAGCTTCAGCATCCACCAGCGTTTCTTGTAGAAAAATAGCCGACGATTGGATCTTGTCAAGGAAACATCTTAAGGAGGCTAGTTTCAGGAGTCCTCCAACCCCTCTGATGTTGAGGGAGATAAGAATCATGATTTTGCCCGATATTGGGCTTTTAATCCTCTAAGTGCCCTTGTAGTTTGTTCAGTAGTGTGAGAGGCTGAGCTTGAAGCCTCTGCAATTGCCTTTTTCCGCGCACTGCGAGTTTTGAGTGGCGAAAGCTCAGAGCCCAATCCTCTTGACCAAGTGGGGGTTGTCATAGGTTGCTCTTTCACTCCCGAGGTCGATGGTGTATTACCAATGGAGGTCGAGGGTGGGATGAGCAGTTTGCCGAGGTACAACAGAATGGGGAGGGAATCAAAAGGTAGAGGGGATGCAGGTGTAGTGGTAATGAGCAAATGGTCCAGATCCCGTGCTGAAAAAGGTTGTTCTGAGTAGCCAGGGGGAAGAGTGGGATCACAATCCGGGAGAGCGGAGTCAGCAGGAGGCTGTGAAATAGTGGAGTCGCTGAGGAGGGAGGGGCTATTCTAGGGGGGTGGAGAGTGGGCTAGTAGCCTTGGGACAAGCCGAGGAGGCTCTAGTGGCGGATTTGGGGATGCCAGAGCGTCTAGATGAGCAGGGATAAGGGGAGAAGGTGGAGTGTCTGAGGGGTCATCAGAGGAGTCCGACTGCAAAGAGGTTGATGCCTGCGAATTTATCGTGAGTCTCTCCCAGGCAGAGAGAGTGTTGTAAAGCGAGGGACAAAAAAATGTAATCTTACTCACCAGTGTGTCGTCTTGTAAAGCAGGGCTCAAAGCTCGTTGATGAAGTGGTGACTCCTCTACAAAAGCTTCAGGCTGTGTATCGTAACCATCGAAGCCAACCTCCTCCGACATATCTATCTCTGGTTCAGTGGGGGGGAACTTGGAGCAATCTCGTCTCAGGTGGCCAGTTCTGCAGCAAAACGAGCATCTAAACGGGATCCCCAGGTAGTCGAGGCGCTGAGCAAAATGAAGGCCTCTCCAGTCAATGTTCAAGACTTCCAGGAGTCCTACATGGATATCCAATTCGACCAAGATCTTGGTCATTCTTCTATCAGATGAAGCCAGCGAGGGTGTGTCCACTGTTAAAAAATGGCCTAAAGAGGAACCGATGAGCTCGAGGGCCTGATGGTTCCAGAGTTGTAGTGGAAGGCCTGGTAGAAGGACCCAGAGGTGCCTGTAGGAAAAATGTTCAGTGGATGGATTAAAGTTGAGCCTCCATCTCTTAAGCATGAGGCTTCCACCACCAACAACCCAAAACTTATCCAGAACGCAGACAGAATCCTCAGGTGTCTTGAAAATGAAGCCAATCCATCCATGTTGGAGATAAAGTACCTTGGGGAGATATCCTAGAAAAGGCTTCCAGGAGTCTGTAATCCAATCGTCCAAGCACAGGTTGCATTTGTCCTTGTAGGCTAGCCTACCAACCAGGGCACATAGTGCCAGGTTGCAGGCTTCAGAAAGTCCTACATCCATGCCCAGGACAAGTTTAGGATGTGATTTTTTTGGTTTCCAGACCCTCTGTGGCTTTTTGAGGTTGGTGTTATGAAGGGGTCGGCTAGTAGGGAAGCTGGTCTTTTGTAGGTTCCCACATCTCCTATTGTAAGCGCACGGCTTTAGAGGATCTATCTCAAATATCGGCTTCAGTGAAGTGTCTTCCGAGACAGGTGCGTGGAGAGGAGAGCCAGAAGCGGGAGTCCTGGAGATCGATGTGCGCTTTTCTTTCCGGCAATGGTTGCTGATCAACTCATCTATAGAGGCAATGATGTCTGGATGGTCCCATGGGTCCCCGTTCTACCCTTCAGTGGAGTTTGTGTTCAAAGTCTCCATGTGAGTGACTGCAGATTCCCCGGGAGTAGTCTGCTGTCTGTAGTGGGAGTAGAGACAGGAAACCTGACAGAAACGGGAGGGACCCTGCCAGTTCCAAGAAAGTGGTCGGGGCTAATGCGAAGAAAGAGAGTAGAAGGTTACCAAATAGTAACATAGATAGCAGATCCCCGAGTGTTAAGTCTGTTGTCTGTAGGGGGAGTAAAAGACAGGGAAACTTGACAGAATCAGGAGGGGCCCTGCTAGTTCCAAGAAGAAGTTCGGGACTGATACGAAGACTGAGAGAAGAAGGCAACCAAGTAGTAAAAACCACGGGTGAGAAGCTAGAAAAGGGAGAGTCGGTAGGCCGAGGCTAAGAGAAAAAACTATCTATCCTGACCAAAAACCAGATGTCTGGGTCCGGCCTTGTCAGTCCATCCAAGGTGCATTCCATTTAGTCAAAAGGCTGAAGCGTCCACCAAGCCAGTGCCTCCATGTTCAGATTCGAAGGGCTGTAACGCCCGCCCAATCTGGTGCCCATTTTTCAAACCAGTCGTTCACGCTCAAAGGGAGTGGAATCCGCTACACCATCCTATCACATTAATGTATGAGTGCGCGATGATGTCATAACATGGATGCTATATTGACATGTGAAGGACAGTCAACTACTTGTATGTGTAGGAACTACCATGAAGCATGGAGGAAACATTTTAGTCTTCGGGTTTCATCGAAAATATTGTATAAATATGACTTTCTAGAATAGCCTAGAGCCAAATGGAGACTAAAGCAACCATGAGAATTGGCCCATCTTTTTAATGATCATTTGCTTATATATTATATTTAGTTATTAGGTGAAGCCAATATTTTGATATTTTTAAAATATATATAATTCATGATTGAATTTGAGGAAGATGAATATATTTAATTCATGATTGAATTTGAGGAAGAGTCATAGGAAGGCACTATTTGTTGGAACAAGTGTTGAAGGAACGAATTCACTTTTAGGAGTTGTTGAAGGCAAATCTAGGATTCATTGTATTAATGAAGGGGTTGCAACATCTTGTATAGGGAAATGGGAGAGGGAGAGTACACAATATTACACAAAAATAAAATAGTGTGTAAGTACTATATTAAACAACAAAATAGAGTACATATAAATACAAGAAAATTGTTTCAAGATAGACAACTACCTTCATCCACTGGTTGAAGAAATATCTCAACTTCACACCAAACTAGGAAGCATCTAGTTGGAGAGAATCTCTCAAACCAATTTGGCCTCAACAACCTTCTAAAAGCTAGGAACAAACTCCTTTTCGTAGAGACTAGAAATCTACCTAATAATGACCAATAAACTCAATAATTAAACATCATCACACTAAAGATAAGTGGGAGTTACATATCCCAAGACTCCCTCTTAACAACTACTTGTCTTTACAATCTTCAAGTCATGTCTTCATCATCGCCAAGTCCTCTAAATCGAAGCACCGCGTGATTAACAAAGTCTATGTTTGGTCCAACCTGGTACCTTCTCTTTGTACCTTGATCATGCATCACCAAACTGCCAAAGTCCATAGAAAGAGACAACCATCCACTAGAATGCCATGGTTTAGTAGGATTTCCTTAAGGTACATGGTTCATTCAACCTCTTGATGAACTCCCCTTGAAAGTAAAATCATGGTTTCTAGGCACCTCCTAAAGTTCACTCATAGACCATGCAACGGACACATGACATGGATCACTCTTATGAGTGTTAACGAACTCTATAATGGAGGTTTCTGCACTAAAAATCAATAGGGATACATGACAAAGGGGTATGCATGCCTAGTCAGGTCTTACATCGATATGCCATTTACATGTTACATAGATACATGTACATACATTACAAACTCCATCTCATGGAGATACTAGGTACATAATCAAACATTTCAAGGACCAATACATCGAATCAATAAACATTACATCATAGACTTGCTACAAAAGAATGTGTGACTCATATTAACATATGGTCATGATTCTGTTTTATTCAACTCAATTCACACAATTTACCTTGTTTGTCCATAATCATCATGTTGCTTCCACACTTCTGCTGCTTCGTCATGATTTTCATTGTCACCAACTTCCCTTGGACTAATCTCTCTATTGTTCCAGATCAACATCTCTATTCTTTCTACTTATCATTCCAACAACTTCTCTTTACGAAGCAGACTAAGTAATGGTTTTACATCACAAAATATTACCAAGCATGGACTTCAACTCGTCCACGAGAGATAATATCATCTTCCTCCTCTACAGTTGTTTACATGTTTGGAGTCTTTCTCTGCATCATTGACCTTTGTCACTGTCAATTCATTGTTTTGGATTCACCTGCGATTTGTTAGAGTAGCTAATTCTAACACAACCACTACATTCATATTGAGTTATCTATGCTCAATGTAAATGTTACTAATTCCAAAGACATTTATTCGCACTTCTTTGGAGTTTCCAAACTTTTACAGGCAATTGTTAGATTGGTCAAATCTAATAATGTATCACACATTGAGTTGACCAAACTCAACATGTTTCTCATCACAACTCCAAATAAATTTAAAATACATAATTAATTTTATCATGGCCAAGGAGAGAAGAGAAACATAGAGTGTTTGAGAAGAGAGACCCTTATGCTATGGTAAAAGGTTTAGGTATAGTAAGAAGAAGATTGTGGCTGAGAGAAAAGAGCAACACATAGTGTTTGAGAAGAGAGACCCTTATGTAGTGCTTTAGATAACATCGTACAGAGAAAGGGAAGATAAATAAAAGGATCCTCAATACAATCCAACTAAAGAAGGAAGTCCATCTCAGATCAGAATCTGTGTCGAACCCATGACCCCATGTGTGTCACCAAGATCTGAAGCAGAAACTGGAACTTTTTCAAGAGCAATTGTAGTTAGTGGAGGAAATTAAAACAATAGTCAGAATAGTGGAAGTAGTGCAGCGAACCAGAGTCATTCAACATCACTGAAGGTAAGTACTACGCAAAATACAATGGTAGGAATAGATAATACATTAAGGATTTCTAAATTCCATGGAGCGGGGTCGGAAGACCCAAAGCAACATATGTTTGTATGTGAGATTATATGGACTATGAGCAATGTCCAGGATGAGGAAACGAAGATTGTGCAGTTAGAAACAATGTTCAGAGGTCATGCACTATTATGGTACATGAAGTATTAGACTACTACACCGATAACACAATCAAGGACATTGGTAGAAATTGGACAAGCTTTATTAAAGGAATTTCAAAAGCCGAAATATGAGTCGCAGTACATCACGGAGATGAAAGAAATTAAGCAAATACAGAACAAGACAATTTGGGATTACAATCAAAGGTTTAAATATGTGATGGGTACATTGACATTCCATATTCCTTATAAAAAACATAGAGAATGGTTTATTGCAGGTATGTTACCACACATTTTTTGTCCTCTAACACATCAGAAGGTCACGACACAACCAAAAGCATTAGAAATTACAATGAAGTTAGAAGCATCTCCTGTAGGAGATGGCACAGGTTCAGTCACAGCTCGCTACGCTAAGGATTCAATTGTTAGAACTAACAAAAGGAAAGGAAAAGAGTGAACATGTTTGGTTTATTACATGTAAGATAGATGGTCATCATAAAGACAAATGCCCAACATTTGTGCAATATATGGCTACAAGGGCACCAAACCCATTGGCAAGAGGAGTGGGGTATTATGAAATATGCAAGACATGAGGAAATCATCTGACTTCTTCTCCATTATTGCAAAAGTACCAAAGTACACCCAAGAACTTGTTCTATAATTATTGCAAGTTTGTAGGACATGGTGAGAAGGATTGTCGTGCATTTGACTTAATGAGAGAGCGAACTTTGGATGCATATAGAATCCAAGAAGAAAATGTCGTACAGAAGGAGGAGTTCCACAGTATAATACCCCGAGAGGATTTAATTAGGGTGGACGAGGAGGATTCAACAAAGGTCGAGGACGAGGATGATTTGGTAGAGGAGGAAGAGGAGCATTCACTTTTTATAATTGCAATCAACCGAGACATTTGGCGAGAGATTTTGCAAATCCTTGCATGACATGCATGTACTACAGAGCATTGGACCATGCGACGGAAGATTTTCCTCAACCGATAGAAAAATGGCAGGAAAGAGGGAACCAGAACCAGAACCCGAACATACATATGACAACATCCGAGGAGTGCAACGATCGACCTAGAGTAGCAGCAGTTACGTGAGGAGGAACGAGAACCAGAATTGATGTGACATATCAAGAGAACAGAATTCACCAGTGGGTAAAGAAAGAAACATAGCCATTACCATTGTTTGATCCAAGGAAAGAGAAAGAGACCTACCAACAAGCAAGAAAATAATTTATGGGAGTAGACTGGATAACATCAACTTCGAATGCATTATCATTGTATAATAGACCGTCGGTATATGATATGTCTCTAGTCTATGACCATTCGGAGAAACAAACTGATAAGATAAGTAATTTGAAGATATTTTTAAGAAGTTTCTTAGATTTAATGAAGGATGAATCTGCRTTGAGTAGTYTACGCGGAATGATTGKCCATTGTGCCAAGAAAAAGAGAAACCTGTCACACATAGAAGCAGACAAATAGGGAGTTTCAKATCAGTGCGCAGATAGGAGATTACGAAATGGACAATATAATTATGGATTTGGGCTCTAATGTGAATGTTATCTTGAGACAAACTTGGGAGATGATGAGCCAACCAAATCTTCTTTGGTCACCGATCCAGTTGATATTAGAGAACCATCATAATATCATTCTAGTCGGAAGTTTAACAAGAGTAAATGTCAATATTGATGGGGTGTGCAGTGTTACAAACTTCAAAGTGACCGACATAGTATATGGAAGTACACCATATCCAACACTCTTAGGACTTGATTTGGCATTTGACAATCAGGCAATCATTGACCTAAAGAAGAGATAGATGGTATTCAAAGTAGAAGACTTGAAGGTCACTGCACCATTAGACCCCATTGAAGGAAGAAGGTATGTAGAACTAGCAAAGAGAAAAGAACTTGATAATCTGTATATTATGACTGCGCAGGTGGACAATTACGTGAATCCTACAGTTGAAGGTGTAATCAATTAGAGGAGTATTAGTTCATGTGCGTCAGACTCAGAAGAGGCTCTGGATAATTGGAAACAAAGACGAGATGAAGTGTCGACAAGGAATTGTGCTCGAATTACCCGTGCTTTGAGATGGATTTGAACCGAAATAGTCAAACCTCCAAGGTATAGTGGAATGGCGCCTATAGAATATTTTATTATTGAGTTTGAAATGAAGATTCCATATCAACAGAGATTCTTGGCCTTAGATGTTGCAATGAAAGCGACTTCGACAAGATGGTGGGTTGCACACAAAGATGGCATAACAGATTGGAAGAAGTGCAAAAGGTTATTACAAGTCAGATTTTGTACAGAGAATGAAAGTATAATGCCGAAGTATAGTGAATTAAGTTGTCCAACAGATGATGTTATGAAGTGTATTGCGCAGTGGAGATCGGTATAAAAATAAGAATGGACTCACTTATTTGTGCATACTCTGGACACAATTCCCAAGAATTGGTACATAGAACTAGAAGTGCACAGAGAGACAAGGGATTGGGAATAATTGACTAGGAACTTCAAGGTAATGTTCAGTTTTGAAAATAATAATCCTTTGACTAACTCAACATTGCAGGTTCTCAGGAATACGATTTTTGCATCAGAGGACTTGTTGGGATTAGTACCTTTGTATAGTACACCTAGAGTCACTGCGACAATTGAAGAGGTTATGCATTGTTATAATGTCGCAAAAGAAGTCCAAGATGAAGTAGATCCAAGGAATTTGCAAATACCAGAAAATGAAGGGGAGCGCGCAGTAGAAGGACCAGAGCTTGAGTCATCCATATATGAAAATCCCCTAAGAACATGCAAAGTGAACATAGGTACAGAAGATAAGCCTAATTTTGTGCAGAACATGTATCATAGAACTTGTATTATAGTATAGATAGAAATAGAAATAAAAAGACAGAAAGAAAGAAAATGGTTCAGGGAAGAAGTAGAAAGTCGAAGAGTGGATCAACATTCAAATAAGTTAAGGTTAGCAAGTAAACAAGATAAGCAGGAGAATGTCGCAAAGACAAAGTAAACATGGAGGACATGTGTGGAAGATGAAATATTGGAATGTGACAGAGGCATATGAAGAAAGCGGGAAAATAATTTAAGCCCATCCATGACGGGACATGAAATAAAGAGAGACTATGACGGTGAAGTAGTGGCGCCGCATAGCCATAAACGAAGATCAACAAGAATATTTCGACAAGTTGGAGAATTGAACAGATAATTCACCGAAGATACAGAGTTAATGAAGCGTTAAGGCAGGTAATGAATGTTAAGGAAAGTGGGTTAGACTGTAAGTTCGGGCATGAATGAGTTTAGAAGTAGTTGGCAACCCAAGGACAAAAATAGTTGAAGGGTCAAATGGGAAAAAGTTATTGTGATTTTCATTTCCATAGAGAACAATGAAAGCAAAGAGCATAGAGCCAAGCAAAGCCAAAGAAGTTAGTTGCAAAGAATAATGGCACCACCTAAGGCAGTGGCAACATTTGCATCAACATCAAAGAAAAAATGCAGTAAGTCATCAGTAGTACCAGTACAGGAAGATAATCTAGGAGCGTCCTCATTGGAGCCGATATTTCCAAGAGATTACATACCACCCAGGAAGAATAAAACGAAGCCAATCAAATTGTCAAAAGGCACTAAGTATGATCTTGTGGAGCCAAAAATCCCACCTAGACTGATCGTGGAGGAAGATATGTTATGCTTGATACCGAGTTTAAAGTATGAAAACCATGCTATTACGGACGAGAAGAAATTTTCGGAGCTAGTGTTGAGCAAGTATTTGAAGAGGTACATCAGTGGAAAGACAAAGATCGTTGTGATAGAGCTAGAGATATGAGAAAAAAGGTTGCAGAAAGTTGGCATTCTGAATTTATTCGACATACCACACTTGGGGAGGAACACAGAGATTAACGCCCACGTGAAGATGTTATTGATCTATGTACATGCAGGTTACTTATGGCTCGACAGACCGATCTCAATTGATACAGACTTGATTGTGCACATTATTGGAGTATCGTCGCAAGGGGAGGACCCTTCACTAATCTTTTCAAACAAGAAGAATGAGAAGGCTTTATCAGATAGCATGAAAGAAAAGTTTCATACATTCTGATGACAAAACAGTTTAGATGTAACAAGCATATGCAACCCTACAGTGAGGTTTATGACACAATTATTAGCTTGTAAATTGTTAAGTGTCAGAGGGACCAAGTACCATCGACAGTAATAGCGATAGCTGAGAAGTGCATTGAGGGTGTGCAGATGAATTGGGAGAAATTTATGCTCAGCCAGTTCTTGATCGACTATGTAGAGGCACAAGATAAAGGGATTGAATTTCACTACGCATGGTTGTTAATTCTAATTGCATGATCAACATGGAGGGAGATGGATTATACACATTTTTTGGGAGTAAAATATAATTCATGCCTAGCCGCAAGATATTAGAACTTATGGAATACTACACACAAGGTACGATGATTACACAATAATGTTTCTTTTTATATATACAAAGAAGCGATTTAGACAAGCATTCAAAGTACGCCACACATCCCACCACAGGTAGTCGAAGCATACAATCCAGTTGCACGATTTAAGGCATGATGCCATCACATGTATGTGCAAATGAAAAAGGACCCAAATCAGGCATGGTTTCCCACACGATACATGTTAACTGAGGAAGAGATGGGACACATTATGGAAGATTGGGCTGGCAATTGGAAGATCCCGCCAATAGAGACAGAGCCAGAGAAACCAGAGATGCAACAACCCGATACTGAAGAAATATCAAGCAAAGATGAAGATGAAGAACAGGAAAGAAATGGCATAGAAGAAAACACAAAAGATAGTCTTGCACATAGGAGAGAAGAGGAAAGATCTTGATGAATGAAAATCAGTGCCACAACGTAAGAAGAGGAACGCTGTGAAGATATCGAATCCACAAGAAATTTTAGAGGAGGATATGGAAAATATTGTCGACCAAGTTAAGGAAGAAACGGATGAATCTTTTGAGCACGTGACAAAACAACAAGAAGAAATACATTCAGACATGCAAGAATAGATTGTTGCATTGCAACAAGTTTTGGATACCACACAACTTGCAACAGTACAAACATGACAACAAGTACAAGCAGATAATACAACGCAAATAGTTGAGGTGCAACATATGAAATCTATCATATCAAGATAAAGACTTGTAATGAAGATAATGACGAGAGCCTTAGAGCTCCCCACGACAGAATTGAAAGAGCAAGCCAAGTCACTAAGTCATATTGACTTAGTGGTATCTCATTTTCCTATAGAAATTTTGTGTGGATTACAATCGAGCGTGATAGAGGAACTTCAAGTGCACGCAGTGTCGGCCTCGTTGGAGCTGACAAAGACATTCACAGATAATGACATGCTACAAGCATAATATGACCAACTCAAGTAGGAATAGGATGAGGCAGTACACAAGGTAGAGAGAGTCAAACAGGCAGTCGAGGGGGTCTATAACATTAATCCATAAGTGTTAAGGGAGGAAGACGCCCCATTGGAGGAACATGTGACAAAGATGAGCGAAGCCATTCAAGGATTATGAACAAAGATCACTGACTTAGAGACATGATATATACCAAGCACTCCCCCAGAGAAAAGGGAGCAACGCGAAAAGATGGCCACCACAAGCATAAAGAACATCAAGTGTATGGAAGTAGAATGTGCTAAGTTGTATGCAGAAAGCACAAACGTTTGGACACAATTGACTGAAGATTTGGAACTACAGGAGATTTCCTAGAAGATACATGCTACACAAGATAAGGCGTAGAAGTTCAAAGTAGTAATGAGTACATTACTGCCAACAGAGGTGGTAACAACAATGGTTGAAAACAAAAAGCTATATTTAGAAATAAATCAACTAAGGGTGGAGTAGCAGGCTCATGCGCAAAATATTGAGGTATTGCAACAAGAAGCCTATAAGGTGAAAACAGAGTTAGAAAACACTCAAGGCACGATCAAGCAGGTAGCGTAGGAAACTGCTGAAAAATTGAAGACTCACATAACTACAGAAATGGCCGAGGAAATTGTACAACAAGAAGCACAAATCAGGGAAAAAGTTGCAACGGCCAGCGATACACTACAAAAGTTCTTGGAAACCTAAAAGAAGGATTGACATGGCTTGGGAATGAGCCACATGTTAGTATTTGGGCCCTGTTGGAGCAAGATATTTTGGATAATTTTTGGGAACCACGCAGAAGCGAATCGTGTGACATTTTGGCAAAGCATCAGTTCACGTGGAAAGAAGCTAGTACGTTATCATGATTCAACGCACAAGAAAAGAAAGTTAATTAAGAAGTTTTGGGAAATTTTGCCCATTTTGTAACAGGATTAGCCTATTGTAAAGCTATAAATTGTAATGGGTTTTTGGGTAGGAGTTAGTTTTGGAGAGAGAGCTTAAGTGAAGAATTGGCTAAGGGTTCATGTGTTTTGAGTGATGACTGAGGTTTTTGAGAGTTAGGCTCGCACTGCAGCAAAATGGTTGAGGCAGGTTTGGGTAATATCAACTGATATATATTATTGTAACCGTAGTGTGCAGTTGTAAGGAGATTGTGAATGAATAAAATAAGAAGCTAGTCGTTGTGGACGTAGCCTAGTTTGGGGTGAACCACCTTAAAACCTTGTGTCTTGATGTGTTGTTTGTGTGTTATGTTTCTGATGCATATGATGTTCATTGTTACTGTGCAATGGTGGTAAGTGTTTAGTATTCTAAATATGTCACTGATAGATGTTGTTACGATCTTGCGCACTTAAGTTAATGATGAATGAATGACTGTTAAGTGGATTAATGTCACACACAGGGTATATTGAATGATAATTAAAGGTTAAGTAATAGAAACTGTGCACACAATAGATGAATGGATAATGCATAATGCATAATATGGTTATGGTGAATGCCTCACTTCCCCTCATCCCTGCAGAAACTTGGTTTTTGTAGCCCCTCTAGATGTCTCATGTGAAACTTCACT
>JASDQU011509387.1:0-22527 GCA_032191745.1 Picea mariana
GCAGCTCTGAATGCAATAAAACACTCTTCTCAACTCATAAATGTAAAAAAAAAACAGAACCTAGAAATGCGGCAACACGAGTTCAAGATCTCAATCAACAACGGTAGTGGGTCTTCAAACGAGCTCTGATACCATGTTTGACAAAAAGAAGTATTCTCACACAAAACAAACACCTTCAATATCTACTCACACAACCGAATCAAATATCATCACACGATTTTTCTTATGTGGTTAAAACCCTCTAAGAGGGAAATAGTCCATGGCCCCAACCAACATGGCCACTTGAGACAATATATTAATGCAAAGGAAAAATATTTTACAAGGTATTTTCTCACAATTGATCATCAACAAATGACCTCCAATGTTCATTCTCTTTAAATAGAGATCATGGACTAGTCAAGTGTTAAGTCATGCATCAATATAACCATTAAGATTGAGGAGAACATGAGTCATCAAATCACTCTATGTCTAGACCATATCATGACCATTAGATTACATAGCTACAAATGCATACTAAGGAAACACAATTTTACCGAAAGACGCATTAGACCAAGTTGAACTTAACTAAATCATAAGTGTCCAAATATCCTAAGACAAGAAATATCACCATGTCCTTAAAAAAACATTAATTTGTTGTTTTTGGAAATTTGGAGCATAATTGGTCAATGGCCCCTACTAGCACTTTTGTAGTCCTCATCACTACAAAACTACCCTTGAAATTTCTCTTGGTTTTGAGCTCTTCTATTCTTGTTATATCCAAAAATAAAAATTGGCTCCAAACATTTTTTGAACTTTATCTTTGTGATGCAGGAGCATCCTACCTCCAAAATCAACTTGGTTTGTCTAGACCTAGGGGTGTTGGGTTTACTTAATTTAATTGTGTAATTGATGAAAATTCCTATGTTTGAAGGAATTTTATAAATTTTGTATTAGTTGTGAAATGCATTGTAATTGAGTTAGTTATCGAGAGTTTTGAGGGATTAGAGAGATATTAGGTTTGGTTGTAACTCTCTTGAGTGTATTGTGGATCTAGAATGAGGATTTAGTGAATATAGAGGATACTAGGTGTAATACCCCTATTTCCCCCAGCTTGTAAATATAACTATAACTTGCCAAAAGACTGGCAGACTGAATATGTGTGAATGTATGATTTATAAAAGGTAATGTATGTATGTCTATTATTAAATATAATCGACAGTGTTGCATACTGCTAAGGGGGATTGCCAAGGTATACCATGATGCTATGAGAGGGATGGTCAGGGGCACCAGAAATGGTTTAAATGACCCCCACCAAACCAGTACCTTACTATATTTAAATGAATCAGACCCAGAACAATCCTCTGACTCATAAATAAATTACTAGCCAGGATGGTGATTGGGGAAGTCCTCCTCAAGAGTTAATGAGGGGATGGGCAGAGTATCATCGTAAAGGATTCCTGACCTGACCATGAACTGGGGATTCAGACCCACGCAGTCTTGCTGAGGAAGGAAAGAAAAGAAGGGATTTTGTGGGCAGAGAGGATTGCGAAGGAAATGAGTCGAGAGACCATTCTTCCTAAAAAAAAAAGCACATGCAGCTCTCTGGTTTAGGAGAGAACTGAAAGACGAGTTCATTTTGTGTGCATGAAGATGTGGGTAGCATTTTCAATCCAAGTTGATAAGCGAGGTTGCAGAGAAGATTGCATACCCCCTTGATTGATAGAGAGAAAATTGTTTTTCCAAGCTCCTGTGGGAGGAGGAGAGTAACCTCCATCCCTGACTGTCGCTGAACAAGAGGAAAGAGTCTCTCTCAGAGCATCATGGTCTAGCTAGGGGGTGGCCAGTGGTAAATCCATTCAGGAGTGGTTGTGCCTAAGGTTGGGTAGAAACATGCAAGCCTCTCAGCAATTTCTTCACGATTATAGTTTCCTGATAAGTATTTTTATACTATGTGTACTATAATGGAAGTGACGATTGAATGTCGATGTTTATGATTAAGATTTGCATTGTTTGATTAATCATTAGAAGCACTAATTTTTTTTTGTGAGCCCTATATTTGTATGTCTTCTATTTGTCTCTATTTAATAGTCGGAGAGTTATTAGACATGGGATTTTCAGATGAAGTTGAGAATAAGTTTATGGTTCTTGTACTGGTCATGAAATAATTTTCTCTATCTTAGAATCTAAGTTCCGTAAATGGAAGGTGCTTCCTTCAAACCAGTCGTCAGTGTGACCAAGGGTTCACAACCACGACCCTAACTAAAATCACGGTAAAGAAGTGGGCGTGCAGCCCCGAGACTTGTCAAAAGACCCATATGGCTAGGACCTTGGAACCCTCCGTTAGGCATGAAAGGGGCAAAGCTATTATGGCTTCGGAACTCCAAGAGTTCAGAGCTATGGGACATATGACTCCACAATATCCAAAACCCACTGAAGGAAACCTGTTGGTTCAGTTATCAGTGAGGTTGACCGACATCTAGCGGTTTCCCTAACTGTTGTCGTGGGATCTGTCCCACCGTTAAACTCTGACTCACCTATCGTTCACAAAGTAATGCGAGTCATAGATCCGGGGATACTCAAAATATCCCACGACTGTTAGATCTAATTCATGGTCAATCCAGCATTGACCACTTCGGGAGAAAGGGACTGTGAAGTGGGTGGCACCCCTGAACGTTGAACTCGTGAAGTGATGAGGGCCATTGATATGAGGATCATTCAGGATCCACTTTGACCATTAGATCTAGACCCTGGTCAGACCGACATTGACAACTCTAGGAGAACAAGGAAATCACATAGTGGATTCCCCGAACGTCGAAGTTATGAAGCAACGAAGGTCATAGATCTATGGATCTATGTGGACACATATCGACCGTGAGATCTAAGGAGGGTTGGAAGGTTTTCGGTATAGAGTGGCGTGGCACGCTGACGTCACCTAGGGTGACGTGGACCCATGTCCAACATGCCATGTGTCACCTTGATTTGTGTGTTTCATAGACCCTATGTTCCCATTGGAATGTGGCACATGTCACCCAATGATGGAGTCACATGTCTCCTCTACCATTTTTTGCATGCCGTTCCCTTAGAGCATGCTTGCTTGGACAAAAATATGGTGGAGCACCCGAGACTCCGGGAATTCGAGACTCCGAAATATTGGAGTGGTGTGTGTGGATGAGTCGAAATGGGTTGAAGGACGGAGCTACGTGGCACGATTTTGGGATCCTTTAATAGTTTTGGATTTCGGGACTCCGAAGGACATGCGCGTAGAAAGAAAGAGGGGGTGTTCAGCACAAAAGACTGAATTTCCGTAAGCCTGTGTATTAAACAAGGGAATAGTTCTGTCGTTGGATTTGATGGTGGATGGAATTTCACCAGAGATGCAGGGGTGTTGGGGAAACTCCAAGACTTCAAGGAAACTTGGGATGATACGAACGAGACAAACCCACGTGGACGCCATGTGGCCCTTAACCAATAACACGCGCAGAGCTTTTGGAGGGTGTAATTTCCAATCTAGAGTTCAGGTTTCAACATGGTAGGATTCGTTAGAGAGCTCTTGGTGAGTAGAAGAGGGCTTGAGATGTTTAGAGAAGGAGAAATTTTGATGCGCCATCCCTAAAAAGGATACTTAGGGGTCGGGTGTGTTACACTGGATATTTGTATGAGATTTTTTAGGATGTGAAATAGATTGTAGTTTCAGAGTCCTTGTGTATTAAAATTGTAATCCAACGGGCATGTGGGGTGTGGCCAAACAAATGTAGAAACAGACCAAGGAGAGTGACCATTAAGTGAGATAATCATACCAAGGAGAGTGAGAGTGTGAAAGGACATCAGAGGAGAGAGGCCTTATGTAAACTCTGTACAGTATTATGTGCCTAATTAATAAAACCACTCTATTTCGAGTGTTTCATGGGAATGTTTGTTTAAAGACCTCTTTTTATTCTGGTAAATCTTTTCAATATCGAGTGTTTGTTGTATGTTTGAATGCAACAGAAGCTACAACATTCGTTGATCATCGATCACTCGAAGGATAAACGATCTAGATTGTGCCAGGTGATACACACAGAGAAACAACTTGTGATCGTTAGATCAAGGCCGAGATAAGTCTTGATTGCAGGATCGAGACCATAGTAAAGTCCTTGATTGAAGGATCGTGATCATTCAATCTAGATACAGATCAATGGTCCTTGTTATAGAGGACCGCAAAAACCATAGGTTACAAGGTGTTCAAAATTTTAGAAGTTTCAACATCTTACACTCCAGTAGAAGAGTTATATCTGGCCATCGATTGCAGAGCCAAATCGATGGATGATAATTTTATTGGAACTTAGAAGGTACAAGGAAGTTAACGTCCAATGGGAATTTTTGAAGGAAAAATTTGAGCCACCAGATCCTTGTTGGGGATAACCCTGACCGTTGATCTCATCGGATCAGAAGCAGATGAGGGAGAGTGAAGTTTAAAATTGATGACAGTCTATCGACAGGAAAATATCTAACCATTGAGTCCAAGGTTAGATCGACAAGCGTTAGTCATATCGGATTAGAGAAATTTCTTGGGAGTTAACTTATCAGATCAGACCAAGAGAAGAGTAAGTGTAGAATAAAGGTTTGATGTCCTAGTCCTAACATACATAAACATATGTATGCAACCACTCAAAGAGTGTCACGTAGCCCATGCAGAAGATGACACATGTCAGTTTCCATTCAGTTGTTGGAGCATGTGAAAGTCACATATCAATGTGACACGTGGAAGCCTGGTCAGCATCTACATGTGTCAGATCCATGTCAGTAGGTCCATGTGATTGGATGCCACATCATACTGGATCAGGGTCTTGTTAGTGTGTTAAGAGTTAGAACTTATGGTGATCCGGTGCCTGACATACTTCATGTCGAAGTAGAGGCATCCACACAAGGAACAACACATGAAAGGGTAAGGTTCCAAGGTACTCAAGGCTCTGCAAGAACCCATGACTTGCATGGAGTTTGTGTAAAGTAAAAATATGCAATACAAAGTAGAGCCATGAGATCAACAAATATTGGGGCCTTTGTATTGATTGTTGATTATTTCATTTGATCAATGGACAATATTATATCGTCCACCAAATCGAACGAGGAAGGGGTAATTTAGCATCATTTTGGGAAGCTTTGGAATCTATTCCATGACACCAACGCATGGTCATATGGATAATTAGTGCCGAGGAGTTAGTGCTTAAGTGAATAAACACTATTTCTCTACCATGGTCGTGTGGATGAATAAATAACCAAGAGTTATGGTGTGATAATTGAGGATTTTGGGCTTGAGGTTAGAACTAAGAACAACTCGAGAATTGAGCAGAGAATAGTTTTATTTATAACTCTACATCTGTGGGCATATAGATCCCTGAGGGGGTCTTCATCAATTGGTATCAAAGATCAATTATGCTATTTGAATTGGGAATTGTGGCGTCGGTTTGTTCATTGGAGCAAGTTGAAGACATTAGAATTATGCAATAAGGAGATTTTGCAGACAGAGGTCATTCCAACCAAGTAGAAGGAAAGAAGGGATGTTGAGAAGACAATATATCATAACCGATCTTGCAGGTATATATTTTTTTATAAATAACTATGTGATTGCAAGTAGTAGTGATGGTAATTACAACAAGAGGAATGTAATAATGAACATAGGATGTTCTTGAAGACTGTGGTAAGGAACCTATTCTAGCTGAAGATTGGAAGTAAGGAGAAAAAGAGGAGTTTCCAGAGAGAGTGTGAGCAAAACTTCAAAATCTAGAGAAGAGCATAGGATTGCTCATAAGGTTCCAGTGGAGAGAACTAGTAAATAAAAGAAAGCCATAGCTCGGGGGAATCTTGGTGAGGTATTAGGTAGTAGGTAGAGGGGACTTGCTATAGACAAGGGCTTGATGTAGCTCACAGTGGACTAGGAGAAGTTCACAACAAAAGGAAATGAAAATGACTATTGATGGTCATTTTAGAGGTTCATGAAAAAGTTGTAACAGAGGAAAGGAAGTTTCCAAATAAAATGGCATAAAGAGAATGAGTCAAGAAGAAATTGAAAGAGAATTGGTCGAGTGAAGAATACAACTCAGTTATATTAGACAGATGCCACAAAAGAGGATTGAGGAAAACCAAAGACGAGGATGGAATGTGAAGAATAAAATCAAGTGGTCTGTGATGCAATTATTTTCAAGGAAGCTGAGAAAAATATTGTGGAGATTGAAGCACAGGTTGAGTGCTTGGATGAACAAGGAGAAACTTGGAGGATTTGAGTTTAGACAAAGGTCACTTGCATAGGAAGGAGTTCACTTATGTGAACCAAAGAAGGGATTATTCCTTGATGGGGATGATGAGAATGTAGAGAGACCTATTGAGAGTCTCATGGGATATGTGGAGAGTTCATATCAGCATGAGGATGTGCTGACAAAGGAATAAAATGAGGCTAAAGAGCCTTATTTTTTAAATCTAACATTTTGTGAATGTTTGCAGGTAGTGAAGAAAGAGAAGGCAAATAGATTCATAATTATTTCATAGAGGGAGGATACAACATTGTCTCATGACAATGATAAGTACCTAGATCACTTTTTATTAAGTAATGTCGAGAGGGAGGAGAAGTTGTAGGAAATTGTTGTTGCAGAGAACAAGGAAGAGGATGAAGGAAAACACTCTGATATAGTGCTCACTGGGTTTAATGAATAACTAAGGATGCTTGAGTATTGGTTGATCAATCCAAGGATTGATGAAGAACACTGCATAAATGAGAGAAAGAATCATGAAGATATAATTCAGTTTTCTTTATAGGAGTTGAATATCTCAAATACTTTGAGATGGATATATGAAGAAGACATGCAACAACTAGTCAACAAAAGAAACAACAAGTTTGTAGCAGTATGTACCAGCTAGAGGATAGAATGGACATGAGATTAAATAAATGAGGATTTTGATGGTGAAGGTGTCTCAAAGAAGACATGCTAAAGTAAGAAATATTTACATCATCATATCAAATGGATAGTTGTAAGCAACAACAATGCAACAAGACAACGAGGCAAGAAAGTAGCAACATAAAGTATGGGACCCAGGAGGACTTCAGCTAATGGAACTCATGATTAGGATATCATGAAAACTTTTTTGTTCCTTGGGAGTTTGATGTAGGATCATCCTTCCTCCAAAATAAACTTGTTTTGAATAGACCTAGGGGTCTTGGGTTTAATTGATTTTAATTGTGTAATTGATGAAAATTCCTATGTTTGAAGGAATTCTAGAAAATTTGTATTAGTTGTGGAATGAATTGTAATTGAGTTAGTTATCGAGAGTTGTGAGGATTAGAGAGATATTATGGTTGGTTTTATCTCTCTTGAGTGTATTGTGGATCTAGAATGAGGATTTAGTGGATCTAGAGGATCATATGGATTTGTATGAGAGTGTTTAGGATGTGAAACAAATTGTAGTTTCAAAGTCCTTGTGTATTAAAATTGTAAGCATGAGGATATGAGGGGTGTGGCAAAACAAATGTAGAAACATGCAAAGGAGAGTGTCCATTAAGTGAGAGAATTAGGCCAAGGAGATTCAGAGTGTGAAAGGATATCAGGGGAGAGAGGCATTATGTAAACTCTATACAGTGTTATATGATTGATTAATATAACCACTCTATTCTGAGTGTTGCATGGGAATGTTTTTTTAAATACCTCTGTGTATTGTGGAAATATCTACAAGATCGAGTGTGTGTTGTAGGTTTCAATGCAACAAAAGCTATAACAGTCGTTGATTGTTGATCACTTGAAGGATCAATGATCCAGAACGCAGCAAGTGATACTCATAGAGAAAGAACTTGTGATTGTTAGGTCAAGGACGAGATAAGTCCTAACTGCATGATCAATATCATAGTAAATTCCTTGATTGAAGGATCATTATCATTCAATCTAGATAAAGATCAATGGTCCTTGTTATAGCGGACCAGAGATGCCATAGGTTACAAGGTGTTCAAAATTGTAGAAGTTATGACATCCGACCATCCGGTGGCAGAGTTAGATCTAGTTTTCGATTGCAAAGATATATCGAAATATGAAAGTCTTATCGGAACTTAGAAGGTACAAGGAAGTTAATGTCCAATGGGAATTGTTAAAGGAAAAATCTGAGCCGTCAAATCCTTGTCAAGGATAACCCTAATCGTTGATCTCACTAAATCGGGATCAGAAGAGGGAGAGTGAAGTTTAAAAGTCTCGACAGTCCGATGATGAGAAAAGATCTAACCGTTGAATCCAGGGTCATATCGACGATCATTAGTCATATTAGATCGAAGAAAGTGAATGGGAGTTAACCAATGGATCATACAAAGAGAATATTAAGCGTAGAAGAAATTTCTGACATCTTGATTTCAACATACATAAACAGATGTATGCAACCACTCAAAGAGTGACACGTAGTCCACATGGTAGACAACACGTGTTAGTGTCCATTTAATTGTTGGAGCATGTGAAAGTCATAGATGAATGTGAGATGTGGTATCCTAGTCAACATATACACATGGAAGAGCCACATCAGTAGGTCCACGTGATTGGATGCTACGTCATATCGGATCGGAATCTTGTTAGTGTATTAAGAGTTAGAACCTCTAATGATCTGGTTCCCGACATACATAATGTTGATGTAGAGGTGTCCACACAAAGAACAATACTTGAAGGGGTAAGGTTCCAAGGTACTAAGGGTTCCACGGAGACCCATGACTTGTGTGGAGTTTTTCTAAAGGAAAAACAGAGGGTCCATAGTAGAATCGGGAGATCGACAGTGATCGGGTCCTTTGTATTGACCATTGATCATTTAATTTGATCAATGAATGATATTATATCATCTGCAGGATCATACAATAAAGGGGTAAGTTCGCGTGATTTTGGGAAGGTACAAAATCTGCGCCATGACTCCAATGCATGGTCATATGGAGAATTAGTGTCGAGGATTTAGTTCTTAAGTGAATAAACACCACATCTCATCCATGGTCATGTGGAATATTAAAGAAACGAGAGGTATTGTGTGATAATTGAATATTTTGGGCCCGAGGTTACAATGAAGAACAACTCAAGAATTGATCTTAGCAGACTTTTATTTATAACTTTGCACCTATGGGCATAGATATCCCTTTCTTCATAAATTTGTTGATGTGGCATCCTTGGTAACATGGCATTGATGTCCACCTATCAACCTCTACAATGGCCATGTCATAATTCTAACCACTGTGGATGCCAATGATCCCTAACATTGGTGATTTTCATTTAACCTTATGTCGTTGTGCAAAATAATTTTTCTTTCGCACCTTCAAGTCAATTTTTCGTCAACAAAGAAAAAATTATTTACCATCGAAGAATATAAGTCACTTTCCATTGGTGCACCGCAATTACTTTTCATCAGTGGAAAAATTATTTATCTTCGTCGACAACCAAAAATTTTGTCTTCATCGACAATCGAGAATTTTCTTTTCATCGACAACCAAAAATTTTATTTTCATCTGCGACCAAATTTTTTATTTTCATCACCGAAATCATTTAACTTATCCATCAACAAACTTAATTTTTCTTTCCATCGGTGAAATCATTTAACTTCTCCATTGGTGAAATTAATTTTTCTTTTCATCGACGAACTCATTTAGCTCCTCCATCAACGAACTTAATTTTTCTTTCCATCGGCAAACTCATTTAACTTATCCATCGGTGAACTTAATTTTTCTTTCTTTAGAAATTTGTTGTCCAAATCCAAGATGAATTTGGACCATTGATCTCATAATAAAATGTGATCCAAGCTAGTGATTTCAACAAACTTCACAACCACCATGAAACCACCCAATTCATCCTTCTAGACCAAATTAAAGCCTGCAACTAGCAGGTTGATGCAATTAATCATCTCTTCAATGATTCAAGGTGTAAATTCGACCTGAATTTGCTCAAAATTTTGGGAATTTCGCTCCAATTTTACCATTTTCCCCAAATTCGGCATGATTTGAAAATATTTAGTAGTGAATTTTTAAATTTTTTGTTAGTCTCTAGTCCATACAGGTCTAGTGTTGAAACCTTTTCTCTGATACCAATTTGTAATGTGCCCAGATCCCATGTTGAGCATCATGATAAATATGCACATGTAACTAATCATGAAAACATTTACATATGCATACTATTTAGGCATACACAACATTCAAATGCACAAACACGGAATAAAATGCAACAATAAAACAATAAATAAACACAATAGCTAGAACACTTATCTTTATAGTGGTTTACACTATTGGTTGTAGATGTCAGAACTTCCACCCAATTCTCTCAATAATAGGTCACTCCCAAGTTGGGGCTATCAGTCCACAAGGATGAACAAGCTCCTATGTTTGGATATTGTCCACTCAAATAGCCCAATACCTAGTAAATTCACAGTGACGTGACTCCTACAGAAATTCCAATTATCGATCTCTCTCTTGTCCATAAATCTGCAAAATCCAAGGGATATGATTTCCTTATTTGCACCACAATCCCTCAGGCGGTCCTCATCCTCTTCAAGGCTCCAACACAAACCATATATGAATCTCTCAACTGGGGGCTCTAGGAAATCCAACTATAATAGGAGTGCTCACAACAACATTTACACATGCTATTGGGTCATTTCTCAACAAGAATAATATCCTAGTTCTCAATATAATTCCTACTCCATCAAGTTATATTTAACACCTAGTATGGATCCTCCTCTGTCCCAACACCCAAATCTATTTTTCCTCTCTTCTTGTTTTCCACAAAATTCAACTCTCCCTTCCATTTGAATTTCCTCTCAGTTTTTATCCCATACATGTTTGTCTCTCATAATTCCCCAAAATGATTGTACTCAACCCATGTTGTCATAACTAGGTGAGATGGCTCTTTCACCCACCTCTTACATGCATTCAATGATGCAATTCCCATAATTAGTGTACTTATCCCATTCTCTCTTAACTAGGTGAGATGACTCTCTCACTCAACCTATTACATGCATTCAATGATTGGTTTTAATAAGTCAAATGAGGTAAATAGATAATGAAAAATATGATTTATGGAGGTGGTATAGGGCTCCAGGCATGTGGAATCTTCTCTAACCCCCTTTTGAGTTGCTTATCTTGTGGAATCATAGCCCCCCATGACTTTGTCCTTCTCCATATGCAACTGGTGATGTGTTTTATTTGATTACTTTCGATACACATTTTTTACATATTGCACCGCTTGGCCCTCTGCCATTCATCATATATACAAGTATACATTTCTGATTCAAGGATCAACACTAGGGTGCTACATTTTGACATTTGTGATTTCTAGTGAAATTTGCATTGTTAGAATTAGTTTGATTTTAAAAGATATGAAAAATTATTACAAAGATATATTTTAGTAGTTTCATTTTAGAGTGAGTGCTACATGGTTATTTCAAAATTGTGAAAAAGGGAACCTCTTGCTCTCTCCCAATTTATATAAAGTTAATCAAAAGGAAATGAAAATTGTATTTTCTTGCATTTCACTAAATTTAAAGATTCAAGAACATCACCAAAGTCCATTCCATACCATTGAGTATACAATATACATAAAAAGGAACCTTAATCCAAAAAGAAATAGAAGTTTTATTTATAGAAAATGCACATTACTCTAAGTTATGGGACCTCAGTGTAGGATTGGGGAGTAAACTCTCCAAGGCTACATAACAGAACTAGGAATTGACTAAAGAGAGAAAAAAGCATTAGTAGTAAGGATGACTCTCTGGAAAAGCAAATCTAACACACGTGTCAAACACTACGAACAAGCTAAGCAAGTGGAGAAGATTTCCCCTCTTCAATTGTTTGGTCGAGTTGTTGTGTGTATGAGGGTTTTGGATTGAAGTGGCAAGACCTCGAGCTAATACCACTTTTATCTAGAGCGTTGGGCTTAGGACTTAGTCTTATATTCCATACCCATATGTATAGTATTGACTCACAATTATTCCCCCCAACTGCCAATTGTGAACTGGAAAACTTAGTGGCTTTTCCTAGGGAATCACAGATGTGGCTACAAGTGGAAAGTGTTTTTTGTACTAGAGGTAGATGCATAATCTCCATTTCAACTCCCTTGGAGTGTGTTCGTCTTCACGAGTGTACTTTCACCTTGGGTTATTGTTGTGTGAAGGTTACTGTAACTGTCTCTCACACATTCTCTAACCAGTCATGGGCCTTCATCATCCTAGATTGGTTTTTGGAAGCCCCCTTTGACTTACAGTAACTTGTTTATTGTATCCTATAGATTTTCTACCATATGCTATGTGTACAATTGTGTCTATTTGGACTTAGCTTGTCATATTATTTCATTAAAACACATATTTCACCATGGTTGACCAACCTCCTCGCCGCTCTCATAGACAATGAGGGTTTCCTCCAAAAATAGAGGAATCACCAACCATCAGGTGGTAGTTGTTGTCTACAAAAGATGACACAAACACAATCATAGTTGAGACTCATTCATTAGATTCAGAGGATTTTGAGCACGTGGAGATCAAATTCATCAATGAACATCGTCCAATTAATTCCAACCCTCCTTTGAGAGATCCTTTAGACCCCTTGCTTGTCAATTTGAGTGGACCCCATTTTGGTGATCCTTTTTCCTTTTTGAACAATTCTCACTCAATGTCAAGCATCAGTGTATCATCTAGTATGGAAGGACCTATTCCTACTTCTACCAATTTGTTGAGAGGAGGCACTATGGCCACCTCCATTCCACCAGTGAGTGGGATAACTACTTCCGCTTCTATGCCTCAGACAACAAGTTCCCATTTGGGGAATATTGTCAGTCACATCCCTTCCTTCCACTAGTTTATGAATATGTAGCATGCCCATTGTGACTTCACAAGTGCCTATGTTCGGATTTGTTTTTAGTGGGGGAAGAAACCTTGGTTTTAATGCTGGAAGTAGGTTCCCACATGTTTCTGGTATACCATAGGTAGTTCAGCTATAGCTAATGTTGGTTTTCCTTTTGGTTGGAATTTTAACCTTGATTTTGGCCCAAGATACAATGCTACAACTATTGTTGGAGGAAGCAATGTGCCTGGTGACACTAGTATGGAAGGATCAATGAATCCATATGGGCATCAAGGTTCATCATTCACCAACCATGTTTCATTCATCAATACTTGGTTACCTTTATTAGTGACCTTCAATTTACTAGATCTGTCCCAATTAATGAACAACCCCACTAAGCATCAACCCACATGGCCAAATATACCTACAAAATTACCATCAGAATACCTAATTTCGATGGAAATCCCAGAGAAGATTCCTCCACCCATGTCATGGCATAATTCCTATGGTGTTCATCTAACTCCTTGGAATACAATATCATTCAGTTGCAACTTTTATAGCTTACCCTAAGAAGAAGCATTGTGAAATGGTATATTGAATTATCAGGTGCTTCATTTAAAGATTTTTCATATTTGGAAATGGAGTTTTTGACACATTTACAACTTATGATCCACTATGAAACTAGAATTGAACTTTTGACATCTTTATATCATAATACCACCACTCATATTTATGATCATATCCATGAATGGAGAAGGTGACGTAAGCTAATTATATATGAAATTCCAAATCAATTTCTAGCAAATTGGTTTGTGAATTCGTTGTTTCCTAATTACACCAAGGATGTATCCATGTCAAGTAATTTAATTGAAGAGCAAGTGATTTTATGTGTTTAGTAGCTTGACTTGATTTATTCACAGTCTGGCTCTTTTTATGAGTTAATACCTCATGCTCCCAGGTCCTCGAAAAATCCTCCTCAGTCTACCCCAAGACCACATGTTAATGGTGTTGTTTCCCATACTTTTGTTGACCAGTGTACGGGTCAAATGGGTCAGATGACCATATTTTCTAATCCACCCACAATTGCGTTGGCATCACAAAAGGCCTCAGTCCCCACCCAATCCTCCAACGTTCATTTGGTACAATCGATAAATCTAAATAATGATCAACAAACCAGAGGTAAAAAGAAGAACAAAAGGAATAATTCTTCTTCTGTGAAATGGAATGCTCGTAATCAAAACTCTAGCAAGAGGCAACAAAGTGAAGAGGAAGATGAAGTTTCCATGCAATATTTTTATTGGAGAGCATCATACTCATTAGTGTCCTCAAAGGGATGATATTCATTGATACTTAGCCCAACGAGGAGCCCAACAACAACTCACTATCCTAATAAATCCTTTCCCCCTACAACATGTAATATCCCTAGGGTTTCCAGGGAGCCAGGCCAACTTGAAAACAAGTTAAATTTGCACAATGTCACATAGTTTTTTCAATATAAATAAGCATCTATAGATAACTAGTATGTGAATAGAACCATTTCAGTAGCATAGTAATACCAACAATAAATACAGTCCTACAAATATCCAAAATCCAATAGTAAATCCCTCTAAAGGATGTTGTCACAAATTAGTAAACATCAAAATATAGCCTCAATCACAAAGATACTCAATGTTGTAACTGTAATACCTAGTGATGTTGAGTATAACAGTCCTAGAGCATAATATTCAAACTTAGCAATGATGTTACAATAGCTACTACAACAAATTTACCCAACAAAAATAAATATACCCAAAGTATCCAATCCTTATAGCTGCAATAGCAACAATAATTAACCACAGGACCACATAACTAAACCCTAGAAATAAATGATGTTGATATAACCATAACTACAACATAAATTGTCAATTACTTTTGTCAGCATAATTTGGAACCCATGTTGCGTGGGTTGGGACTTTGGTGCTTCTGCTAAGCAAGTCCTCAACATAGATAAGTTTAGAGTTTGGTCCCGTCTTGAACCCCTTGTTTCTCCTAGGATTATTCGTCCTCTTCCATCAACTATAAATCTTTCATAGGTCCTGCAAGATGGAGGCTTATGTCCCACTGACAGTCCCCTTCACCTCTGTGGCTTCAACAACATATAGTGCGGCCCTTCCTTTTACTGACCTAGTTAGCAGAGATAGAACTCGACCTCCCCTCCAAGGTTTCTTAAGGCTGGATCAATCCATGCAACCTCCTTGTGGAAGCTTTCTGGTCCTTGGAAAGATAGATTCATCCCTCCAAATGGGCACAACAAACTCAACAATCCTCCCCAAAAGTTTTGTCCCTCGACGACTATGCTTCTGGTGCAAGAGTGAACAAGGGTTGAGCTAGGTTGATCCCTAGGCCACACCGAAACTCAATAGCAAGAGGGAGGGTTTACCCACCCTCCAAAGGACTAAGGAGACCTCCTCCAAATATAGTCCTTATGTCTTTTCAAATGAGCCTCCATCTCCTTATATAGATCTTGTCTTTTGCTTGATTCCTTATTTTAGGTGGATTACCCCTCAAATTAAGGTATTTTAACCATTTTATTCACCCAATGGTAGTGTATCCCTTAATTTAGGGTCTTTTACCCCCTTGATTTTTCCCATGAACACATTTAGACCAGTCACTTTCCTCTTTGTTTCCATTAAGGCCCCATGACTCCCATTTCATTAGGGACTATGGCCACCTACAAGGAGCCCCCTAAGCCACTATGTCCCTCCTCCTGTGGGATCAAAGGGGAGAGGACATGACATTCCTCCCTTCCTGAGATTTCTTGTTCTTAAGTAACTGCAAACCAAGATGCTACAAAATATGCTTGCTCTCCCACGTGCTATCCTCTAGCAGCAAATATCTCCACCTGACATGGTACTCTCTAATCACTCTACTTATCAGTATCCTCTCCCGAACATCCATAATCTCCTCGGGAGTCAAAAACATTCCTCCCCTCTCATATTTTGGTGGTAACTCATTATAATCAGTAAATCGTGGTCCCCATGCCCTCTAGAGGCATGATGCATGGTAAATACCACGTCTTTGGATACCCTTTGTAAACTCTAGCTCATAAGCTACATCTTCGACTCTCTGGATCACCCTGAAGGGGAAAAAGAGGCGTGGTCTCATCCTCTCAGTGCCACCTCTCCTCCACAGAGATGGTCTAAGTGGTTGCACCCTCAATTACACCACATGTTCGATCCCAAAACCATGCTCCACATTGTTCTTGTCTACACACATGCTCTATCGATCCCGGGTGGTCTGAAAGTTATCATGGATGGTATCACTAAAATTCTCGCAAAAATGTGACCACTCAATCCATGACATCACATAGTCATGCAACTTCCTCTCAGTTTGTTGGTCCACCACCATCGCTTGGTCAATAGTCTGAAGGTAATGACTAATGCTGGGAATCAATCCTATGCCTATTGATCTGATCATCCCTTGCCAAGGATGTAGCTTTGTCATTTGTACTGCCCCATACTCCCAGGTGATCACTAAAAAGTGTGTGAGATCTATTGGTTTGTCACTCAATACGCTCTACACCCTCCGTGAATCTGTAATGAAATTTGTCCACTCGCTCACCCATCTTTGTCTTAGAATGGGCAAGGACAGTATCAACCCATCCTGAAGAGTGTGCCCTGAACTTCTCTACTGCTAAATCGTACATGCCCCCATATTTCCTAACATTGCATCCATGAAATCCCTCCTTGCGAAACTCCCGGACCTGCTCGTAAGTGGAGGAGTCACATGGGTCCTAAACTACCCTATATGATGTGAGGTGCCCTCCACTCATAGCACTGATCTGCCTGGTGATCACAAAATAACCTGTCAAACTATTCGTGATGAGCCAAGCGATCATAAACTATCAAGGCATGACCAACTCCTCATAATACTGCATCTCCAAGAAACCAATCAAATGCACCCCAAGAGTAAAATATGGAGAATGAAAACCTACCATCCCATCTATGTCATCTATCAAGATATCAACAACTGCAACCCCAGGGCCCCATGTCAATCACAGAGAGGAACCATCGTGTTGATGATGCATCCCTCCAATAATCACCATATGACCACCATGATTAGATTGTGCTCTCCTCCCCTGGAGATCCCTATCATGGATCCTACCAGGCCAAGACATCTCAGTGAAGTCAATGCATGTCAATCCATGGCTATCCTTGATCCTAGGTATCATGATGGAAAGGAAAAACTCCACAACTATTCTTACAACATTCTCGCCATGTCGCATACCAATCACTACCTCAGCGTTGTCAACCATCAACCTCATCTGAAGCAATTAGTTTCTTTAGTGAATTCTTGAATCCCACCACCATATTAGGAATCCACAACTCCTAATGTCCACTGCTGAATACCCTGTGCATTGGTCCAATGGATTCTGAGACTCCTCCTTTGCACCCTGTACATTGATCACCAAGTCTCAATGGATGCTCTCTGTCGCTGCTACGAGGCTACCTGTCTCACTCAACTAAATTAGGTGATCCTCCCATGTCCTACTAAGGACATCAAACCACAACAAAATATGCCTCGATGACTTCCTGGAAAACTGGAGAGTGAATAATTTCTTGGTCAACCCCAAGGGAATGATCAAGAACCGTTGATGATATATGGGAACATACCTGTGAGTATCCTTCTCCCTGATATTCATCTATTGACATCCTTGATGAAGCTTGGTCATCGAGGTAAATGCTTCCCCCCGAGGGTCACCCATCCAATATTCGATCCTAGGTAACCTCAAATCAATAATGTACTCAAGATATCTATCAGGGGGTATCCCTAAAGGAAGCACTCCAAAGATCCTATGTATACTACTGTATTCTAATGAAGACTCTTTCATATTGTTGCACACCATTGTGTCCTCTTGTACCATTCGATGTCCTATGTACGGTACTGAACCCAACACTCTGTTGATGATGGCTATATCTATATCCTAAAGAATGTCCATGTCGGTCATGTACTTGTCCACCCAATCCATGGATGCACATACTTCCTCATGGGATGGTCCCCAAGGAAGGTGCTCAACTATCCCCTGAGCCTCTAGTGTACTCTCTAAAGGAAAGGGCTCATGATCCCTGTAGTACCAACTAGGAGTGAAATCCAAACTCTCAGAGTCACAACTCTCCCCAAGTACTAGCAACTCGAAATGCTCCTCGTATGACCCTATCAAAAGAGGCTCCTCCCTCTCATTGTGTGTGACACTCTTGCCCGTCTGTACCATAGCTGCCAAATTTGATGGAGTCTAGGTTGTAAGTGGTGAAGAGCATGCCAAGCCCAACTAATAATGTATCTCCTCAACCTCTATTTCCTTGTCCTCAAAAAACTTGAGGGCAAGGTCCCTATCCATAAACAACATCAGGTAGTCTGACTTCAACTGCTCTAGTGCTTCTTTTCCAATGTGCAACTGAGCACTAATGACTCCACCTTCCACTCCACTATGTCTCTCCTCTATTTGAGCTCTCCACATAATATCCTTAATGAATTTACGAGCTCCATCGATCCTCATCAATACCTATGTGATTCGATCCTCAGTCACGAACAAGTGATCATCGAAGTCATGAAGTGCTAATGGTCTATGTCCAACCGTATCCAAATGGTTTGGAAATTCATTTGTAAGAGTGCTCTCTTCATCATCATCACTTGATGCACTCGGTGATAACATGTTATGATGGGACTCATGTGTGACACTATCCTCGACACATGACTCCTGTGAAGAAGGATCCATGTCCCCTGTCGATCTCTCAAACACCCTTCCCCCATCATATGCAAGTACCATCATTCCCTCATCATCATCATGGGTGTCATGAGTGGGATTGGGTGTCGAATTATCATTGTAGTTGGGTGCTAGCATATAATCATCCTCGACATGTATGCCATCAACTTGTCTGTCAAAGGTGTTGGTGTCATGGACCTCATAGGACACTACTAAAGGTGAATGAGGTGCTACTGTATCGTCATTCTCATAGTCAACATAGGTGGGGAAAGTGTTGAAATTTTGATATGCTTGTTTAATTGTAGACAATGTCACATCATTGTCACCCAACCATAGGCATTCACATATGCCACCCCCGAGCACACTAACCTTTACTTCGAATAATTCCAGTAATCCTACTCCATAACCAACAAATAAACCCTAAATTCTAATTGCAGTGACAACTCAAAACAAGTAGAGAGGTCCTTCTCCAAGGGTAGCACACAAGAGAGAGAGTCCACATATCCATAGAAAAAGTACAATACACAACTGCAGCAGCTGCAACTGCACTACTCTCTCAAACTTGTGTCATACTTACAAAGAATATCACCAAGAATGTCACCAAGAGAATCACCAAGAATGTCACCAAGAGAATCACCAATAGAGAGACCAAGACCAAGATATGACCATGCACCCTTATTCCTCCTTGCAGATGCAGTTGTAGTTGCAACTGCATTTCTCCACAATATTTTTTCTCTGACTGGGTGTATAAATGAGCTAAAATGTCCTCTATTTATATTAATTTGTCCAGTGATTTTTCTAGCTGGGTTGACCTAACTTTCTGGTAATTATATTTTATGTTTATCTTTTTCTTGTGGAGCCGGCTTATATTTCTAGAAGATAATATTCTAATATTATTTATTTTTCTAACTTGACTTGTCTTCTAGGGTTTCCACATATATTTTTAATGGTTCACTTGCTTCTGAAATATTCTATTCTAAGTCATAGGTTACACGTGGAGGTTAATACCTCCCGCAGCTACCAAAACATCAACACTCCCTCTTAGCTAGGGAGGTATTTACTAAGATGTTCTTTATGTAGTGGTCTCAAACACATCCATCCATCTCATATGGAATGGGAAAGACTGACATAGTCTTGCAGACTAGTCTACAGGTAGCATCACCATAGCCACACAGGATATCATATGATCAAAACGATCATGTAACAAGTATCACCATCATAGATGCACATTAGCCATGATAATAAGTTCTGCACTTTCACTAGAGTAGCGTATCAACCTTTGTTGGAGTAGCATACCAAACTGCGTTGGGGTAATATACCAGCCTCCATTGGAATAGCATACCAACTTGCGCTGGGGTAACATACCAACCTACGTTGGAGTAGCATACCAACCTGTGTTGGGGTAATATATCATCCTGCATTGGCGTACCAACCTGCGTTGGGGTAGCATACCAACCTGTGTTGGGGTATAATACCAACTGGCATTGGAGTACCAACCTGCGTTGGTGTAGCATACCATCCTACATTGGTGTAGCATACCATCCTGCGTTGGAGTACCAACCTACATTGGGGTAGCATACCAGCCTGCGTTTTGAGTACCAACCTGCAATGGGGTAGCATACCAACCTGTGTTGGAGTACCAACCCTTGTTGGGGTAGCATACCAACCTGTGTTGGAGTACCAACCTGTGCTGGGGTAGCGTACCAGCCTACGTTGGAGTACCAACCTGCATTGGGGTAGCATACTAGCATGCGTTATAGTACCAACCTGCACTGGAGTAGCTCCCACTACTAGGGATCACATCACTTCCCACTTGATCCAAAACGGATCCAGAAGCCTGATAGGGCTTGAAAAATGCTCAAAAGTGAAAGTGATCGGAATGCGACGAAACCTATGCCATTGCGTCCGTCTCGTCTTCCTGATTCTGGTGGTATATTTACTTTGTCAAACGGAGTCCGTATGAAGAAGATATCACGTTCTGTCCAAAAAAACAAACAGGCAAAAAAGGGGATGACTGTACAGTCCGTACAGTCCACGTGGCATGACCGTATAGATAATGTGGTGGCTTCAGAAGGAGACACGTGGCAGACCGTATAGAGGACACGTGGCATCACCAGGACGTGACACGTGTCATGCGGATTTGGCATTTTTGGCATACGATCGGACCACTACGGAGGTGACACATGTCACCACTGACAGGGTGACACGTGGCAGGATGACGTCATCCAGTGATGTGGCAGGCTGATGAGGCGTACGGCAGGCTGACGCGACATATGACTGGACAGTACGGCAGGTTGACGTGTCAGACGACGTGGCGGCAGACGTGGATGAATCACATGTTGACACGTGTCAGGATGCTGTTGGTTTTAAAAACGCCACGTGGCCCAGTCACAGGCTGCCATGTGGCACTGCATTATTGGTTATTGGTTTCATTGTAAAATTTTGGTATGGTCGGGAATTGAACGCGTGACCTCCCAGGCGGCAGTGGACCGGTGGGGCTGGGCTAACCACCCGCCTCGGAGTGTTTCTTGTTATGTGAACGGGGCATAATTTATTTGAATTTAGTTAAGTTTTGAGCCGCGGGGGTAAAGGGCCGGGGCTTAGCCCCAGCCCTCCGCGCCAACACACGACCGTTACATATGACTCAAGGGCCTTGCCAACAAAGAGCGGGGTTTGTTTTAACAGTTAGCCCCGTGGCCACATGTGGCGCCACGAGACCGGGGCTACACTACTATATAGCGTGGGGGTTTCAACAAAACGGCCCGGGAATATATGTATGCGCCCATAAAACCAGGAGCCGGAGCCATTGAACAGGGGCCAGCGCGTGAGCGCTCGGCCACATGGCTGATCCATACGATCGAGTAAAGGGGGCCACGCCCTGGATTTGGGGGCTAAAAGCCCAAAACTTTATTAAAGTGGGTTTTATGCAACAGACTTTGTTTTTTTTTAATTTAATATGCCTATTTTTAATTGATTTTCTCCATTTTTGGGGGATATTGGGCATTTTTGGAGGCCAGATTCTTGGAGGAAGTTGGGGATGTGAAACCAACTCCAATGCTATATAAACCAGGCATGTTTGAGGCCAATGGACAGTCATTCAGAGCAGAGTTATGCTGAAGGAAAGCCAAGCCAAAGTCAGTTTGATGCAGGGAAGCCTTTGAGGTGGAGACACTATCGGATCGTTTCTGGGAGCTTGGAGCATCAGTTTTGCATGCAGTTTCTTTTGCAGGGTTCTTGAGATCTGGGACAACAAGACTAGATGAGTCTTGTAGCCATTTGGCATTTCTGAGATGTAATTTTGAGAACTTGAGCAGAAATAAAGAAGCCTCCCCCACAAAGAAAAGGCCCGGAGATGTAGGCAAAAGTTGTGCCGAACTCCGTTATCAACCTGCGTTCTTATGGTTTGTTGTTTATTATTCTTTTCAGATTTGCATATGTGTATTTGGCTGATATAATCCTCTTCTTTCCTCATTCTTTCATTAAATTCTCAATGGTTAATTCATACATGCAAGTTTAAAACTCAACCATAATCAGTTAAAAGATCCAACGGATCAAGTGGTATCAGAGCTAGTTGATGTTTGGATTTGAGTTGCATGATAACCAGGGAAAAGCTACAGCGTGGTGAAGCCGAGATTTTTGCAGAGAATCCATTAATTGGATTGAGAAAGAGAGCTTCTTTCAAAGAGAAGATGGCATCGGATGAAGGGATTCCTCAAGAAGAGAAAGATTTCCGGAAAACATTCCATGCTATGTCGGAGATGGTCACAGTTTTGTATGAAGATTATTTAGAACGGAAGCGACCAGTTTTGGGTAATACTTCAAAAAGAAAAAGTGAAGAGGAAGAGGACCATCCTCATATTCCTCCTTCACCTCCATCAACACCTCCTTCTTCTCCTTCTTCTTCTGCAAGTTCAAGTTCAAAATCTAATGAGAAGAAAAATGTACATAAGCATAAACATGAAATGCCATTGTTAAAACTTGATGTAAAATTTGAGTTGCC
>JASDQU011509391.1:3354-22519 GCA_032191745.1 Picea mariana
AGGTGATGGTAACACTATATAAAGGGGTTCAAGCAATGCAAAAGGACATGAAGAGAGTATTGTATTTGGAGCGGTAGCTCAAAAGGAGGATGTCCCCTCAAAGAGGCAAGTGATCAGGAGAGGATCCCTTCCATAATAGGATCCATTGTACGATGTTTCCCTACCTCAAGGGTTTTCTATATATTCTTGTGTTCATGTTATGGTGGTTTGGTTTATTTTTAGTTATTTCTGAAGTATATTTGCAGATCTAGTATAGGTTCTTAACACTTTCTATGCCTTGCAGGATTGAAGATGCTCTTGTGGCTACACTGGAAATATGATTTTACTTAACATTTTGATGTATTTAGTAGTTAGAGTAGGTTTAGGAGTAGGTTACCTTTAGTTTTATTTCTCATTGTTTCTCTTTGTAATAATGCAGTTATGAACACAAGTGGGTACACCAAGAGAACCATAATATGAATGTTATCATGGAAGTCCACTTTAATTATTTTCTTTCTACTTTTCGTTGAATATTTCTTTTCAAAAATGCAGTATCATCATGAAAATTTTAAATGGAAAGTAAAGAGATAAGTAAATTTGAACTATCAATTCAACCCTAACCCAAGGTGCCATGAGTAGGACTGCACTCATATTAATAAGGATTTTTCTATTTTCTTTTAGTCTCTCGAGAGATTTTTCGCTTTATGATTTTAGATCCACCCTCTTGTAAATATTTTTAATTTTCTTTTCTGTTTTTTATTTTGCTTCTTTTCATTTTGCTTGATTTTGATTTGTTTTCTAAATAATTATGTCTAAATCACCATTAATTTGTTGAAGGGAATCAGAGATCTTATTCATTATCAACAGTTGATAAACAGTTCAAGCACATGAGCAGTAAGTGCTAAACTCAAATCAGTGGACGTAAGTTTATGTTCAATCAATGTTTCTGGTTTCTAATTAAATTTACAGGAAGACATGATTATCATTAACAAACTTCTAACGTCATCCCTATTTTAATGAAGATAACTCAATGTGCTTCCCCATCCTATAAATGATTTCTTAACAGAAATCTAATTTTCCAAATCATGATGAAATTCATGAGAACAAAAAAATGATTCTTAAATGATCAATCTTTTCATTACTAGACTGTGAGATCTTCAGTATCACCCCGCTCTCTTAAGTATCATGAAGTTTCTGGAAATTTATAAACAAATTTTAGAGAGTTGGAAGAACTGTAATGTGTGGTAATTGTGTGCAAACCCATTGGGACACTGAATGGCTCTGCTGGCAGCGGGTAAATGCACACATGATACCAAGGCAACTTTGTTGGGGTACTGAACAGGCCTATTGACAGCAAAGCAATGATGGGTTTAAGAAGATATTTAGGTATGTATTTTAATTTGATCAAGTATGAATATGTTTTTATCATGAATGGATGACTCTCAGACAGGTTAGAGGTAGTAGAGTGGGTTAAATGACATCCTTGTCGAGGCTATAGATGCCTGCTAGCAGCAATGGCCCTGTCAACAGTATCAAAGTCATATGTATAAACATTGTTACACCTGTGATCTAAACAAGATACCAGATTACAATTTTGGACAGAAATGCATCCGATGCTATGACTATGTTATTTTCTGAGTTATTATCAGAACACTTGATCTGTTGTTAACTGTCTCTCAAATTTATTTCATCTGTGCCCTTGACATAAATTTTCTGGTGATGCAAAGATAATTGCTTCGCCCAACATGTCGCCATTGTTGGCAGCCGCCAAATTTGTCAAATTTTATCATAATTAAAAGTCATCACAAAGGGATAAAAATTTTCTGTAGCTGCTTCCTCCTTACATTTTTAAACATTTCTGTCTTTTGGCTTCAAGAAGATTTATTGGGCTAGCTTATTATATGACCTTTTCGTTTAAATTTTTTTCTTTGTTTAAATTTCATGACTACAAGCATGAAATTGAAACAAAAAACTTGGCTTGGGTAATCATTCTGCAGCTTGTAATTTCTTCTTTTACCAAAGATATTACACCTTAAGGGGACCTAGATGTTTATAAGTTTTAATTTTTATAAGCCTATTGATTAATCCATCACCACAATTTTATGCATTATGGGATTATCTATGGTTGATTGTATGGTTTTAATATTTGATATCCCTAATCGCGTTGAACCTTGGATTAACACTTGAAACATGCTTCATTCTCTTAACAGTCATATCACTTTCATATCGCCTGGTACATGGACTAATGTACTCACAATTACACATCATCCAATTGTCCTATACATTTAAGGTTTTCATTCATTACTCGAATAGGGAGAAGATAATGGTTGGGGTTTAATACTCTTTGTTCATAATGGTTCATGAGCCTACTCGTCCTCTATTTTTCTGTCACTCTAAACTTAAATTATCAAACATGATAGCTTCTCAAGTTCGTAGGTATCGAGTCGTTTCGGTTTTCACAGACCTCTCCTTATCATTTGTCTATTGGAAGACGAAGCCTCCCTCTCATGGTATCTATTATGTCTGTGTGATAACACTCATGGCTCCTATAGTAGTGCAAATCCGAACAACCCTGAGTTTTTACACATTCGTGATTACATAGCAGAGTTCAAATCTGTAAGTGTGTAACAGAGACATGTTTTTGCAGGAGGATTTATGAGGAAACTGTTACAAATTTGGCCAAAACGTTTAAAACCCATTTCGAAAATGGGTTCATTTACCTTCCACATGGGAAGATTCTTTAGAAACGAGTCTATTTCAGAGCTATGTTTCATTTTCTGGATATCATTTTCTCAGAAAATCTGTTTTGTATGAGTTTTTTCTATTTTCCCCTTTCCTCTCTGTGGATTTGAAGATCTGCAGAAAATGACTGAGTTCTATTACAGATAAAGGCTAAACCCTACTATTAAAGACCTATGTGATGATCCACATGAATACCATGTCTCCATTGAACCAAACTCTGTTCCTATGCAAAACCCTATGGGTAAAAAACCATGATATAATTTTGTACCGAGAAAATTGAAAGAGGACTTAGTGGATGTATTGAAAGAGAAGGTTTCTCTTGCTCCTATTGTTGAGCCAATTTGGGGTATTGTTGACAAACCAACTGGTAAGAAAAATCCCAAGAAGAAGAAACAGGGTAACTCAGATTTAGGTTTTATAAACAAGAGGATTAAGTAGTCTAATAATATGATCATTAAAAAACACAACAAATTCCACTATCATAAATTCAAATTCTTCTTTGTCAAATGGTTGAAATAGTAAATATTTGTTTTGTTTTTTATTTAATTATGTTTTAAAAATAAAATAGATAGATTTAATTTTTGATTTAATTTTTTACTATTTTCCTGTAGCTTACCTTTTGTAAATATTGGTTTGTATTGTTATCTTAATTCAATTTCATTTTGTTATTTTGAGGAGAATAATAGTTATGGTGCTATTCACAAGGGGAGGCCATCATGGATTATACGTTGTATATTTTAGTAGGTTATTTTTTGTTTGATAAAACTATGTCATTATTTAATTAATTTTTAAAAGAAAACTCCTACAAGAGTGGTTCCCTGTTGTACTATTTTTGTCATGCAATCTAATTTTTTGGGATTACCCTCTATCTTGCATGATAAGAGGTTGTCAATCCAAGTCTAGTTTAAATAGTGATTGTTGTTAGTAGTAAAGACAACGTTTGCTGGAATACAATATGGATATGTGATTTTGAGAATTGATATGGGAAAGCTATTCATCATTGGCTTTAGACCTATGTGATGCTTGTTCCATTATGTTCTTCTATTACTTATGTATTATGAGATATCAATATGATTGATTTAGATTTATCCTGGTCATCATTTGTTGTTTCATATTGTAAATTATTTAGATGTTGTCCATAATTTGTCATTCCATTTTGTATGTGTGATCAAACTCTCATTTAATTATTATTGAATTTATTTCAAATATTAAATGATTGATAATATTAATACTCTGAATTGAGTTTCCTTTGGTTCTAAGTTATTGATTATCATAAGATCACATGATTTTAATCAGTTATCATTATGTCATTATAACTTTACTCCATGCATCAAAATATCCCTTGAATTTTTTCAGGAATATGTATATTTGTCCCTGTCACAGGTTTCCCTTACATGCAGGACAAGTAGGAGCTCAAACAACATAGGAAGATAAACTCAGTTTAGTTGATTAGTTACAGGTTAGTCTGTGTGTTATTTAGTCAAATTATTTATTTAAGAAATGATGATTACATGAATTAGCTTTGACTGTTTATGTATCATTGTTTCAATTGTACTTGCTTGGTATTTATTAGTTTTAAATCCTTGAATATTCAAAAAGAAAACAGAAAATTGTATGGGCTTTCTTTAGAAACACTTTTAAGAACATTCATTTCGCAAGATTTCAAGTAAACCTTGCAAGTTGTATATAGACTATTTATAATCATATGCACATACTCATATTTCTATTTGAACACTTGTAATTAGTAAGATTATATTCTTAGTATCATATCTTTTAGATTAGTTTCATTTCTTTTATTATTTTTAGGACTTTAGTTGGCCAACAAAGCCATTAAACCCGTCAGGTCATTTAATTCCAAACGGCTTGGGTTAATTAGACAACCCCGGTCTGAATTTGAACTTCCAATTGACAGTGTGTTACTTACACCCGTAAACAGTGTCATGGTGCAACACTGCACACGTAGACTTTATTAATTGAATTTTCAAAAATTGCAGAAAAAAATCAAATCTAATTACTATACATGCTCTTTTAGACTAGAGAAACAGGCCTTCAACTCAGTTTTGAGACATATAGGGTTTCTGTTGGCACAGGGGAAGACCCGGGGTTCAACTCCGAGAGTGCACCAACAAGCCCTAACTACTGGCCCTTTCGGCAACACCTGCGAAGCAGATGCAGTCTCACCCGAAGTAGCTATGAGGGGGTTGCAGGACAGAGATGTCTACAACCAAAGGGGATATCAAGTGGATCCCATACAAGAACAACACAACATTTATATATCACTTATCAACTCAAATCTACTCCGCATAACTATCTATCAGATCTAATCACAGTAATGCAAATAGCAGTATATCAAATGACAAAGAACAGAGCATTAATCACACACAACACAAAATATATGTGGTTCACCCTCTCTCTAGGGATACATCCACATAACTGTGATTTATGATGTATTAAGATGAAGCATACAGTTCTTGTCTGTGCTCTCATTTAGAAGATATTCTTTCTTCTCCTCTCTATCTCTCCCCTCCCTACGCACCCAACTGCAGGGTTGATCTTCGCACCTAGCTAAAGATCTTACAACACAGAAGGATCTCGTACTGAGCACTTCATTCTCACACAATATTACTCACTTGATCACACAATAACAAAGACAACAACAATGATCATAAAACCAACAACAACCCACCCCAGGTCCTTTAGACCTCTATTTATACATTACAATAGCTCTCGGAGTCAAAACCCTAGATACCAAAACCCTAGGTGTTTAAAACCCTAGGTAAACTTGACCTGCGTTTTAAGGGCTTTGCCAACATGTCTTTCCTTCCTTCTCGTGCGGTGCTCTAAAGCATTGAATAGTGTCTTTTTGTTTGCTGAGTTGTCCACGATCCATATTCCTTGTTGATCTGTCATCCTTGATCTCCTCATCCAACACCTTACTTCCTTTTACTTCGCTCTGTCTTTTCTGCTCTTTTGCTCACTTCGACTAAGTAATAGTCACTGTGTTTTGCACGCAGTTTGTGTTTTGTCTTTTCATATTTGATCTTCGATTTCTTCCATAACCAAGGGCCAACAGGCCCCCAACACTCACCTGTGACTCATCTCGAGGCACTTCAAATCTGGACTTATTGTTTGGCTTCGACTTCAAACTGTGCAAGGCAGGGTTTTCTTTTAGTTCTAGTCCTCCCTTCCTTCCTTGTGCAGACTGTCTTTTCTGTGTTTGGTACCTAGTTTCAACTGCACCTGGTATCTAGACCCTTTTCCTCATGCTTTTACTGAGAGTTGCGAGGAATTTGGTTGTCATAATACAATTTCAACTAACTCCCATTCACCAAACCTTCCTTCCATTCTCCATTTAAAGTCTTCAACTGCGCATCTCCTCCTTCTATAACATAGGCGACCTCATATGGCCCAGGCCAATGCATTCTAAACTTCCCAGGATGCTTTATGAACTTACTGTCATATACCAGTACCAGATCACTGTGCTTAAATATCTTCTTCTTGATGTGTCTGTCGTGGTAGGCCTTCTCTCTTTCTTTTTGAACCCGCTGATGAAATTCTACAATAAATTTGTCTTCTTCTAGTTCAACCAACTATGCAAGCCTCTCTCTAACAGCGCTAGTGTCATCCATATCTGTGAAGGAAACAATTCTTAAGCTTGGTACCAAATATCATTGAGACAACAACTTCGAGACCATACACCAACTTAAAAGGGGTCTGCATTGTTAATTTATTGCAAGTGGTTCTATAGGCTCAAAGTACTACTGGTAATCTTAAATCCTAGTCATATCTATTAACACTGCAAATATTCGTTAGCATTGTCTCCAAGATTTTGTTGAATTCTTCAACTGTCCCATTTTTTTGTGGATGGTAAGGTGTGCACTTCTTATGGTGGACTACAAATTCCTCAGTCAAGGCTTCAATGGTCTTATTGATGAAATGTGTGCCTTGATCGCTCATAAGGATCTTCGGGCATCCAAACCTAGTTATGATGTCATCAAATATGAAGCGTGCAACTATAGTGTCACAATAGTCCTTAACTGCTCTTGTTTTGGCCCATCTGGTCAAGTACTCTGTCGCAATGATTATGTACCTTGTTCCTGTGCACTTCCCTGGTGGGTTAATAGTTCCCACAAAGTCAATGGCCTATTTCTCAAATGCTTGTAGGTTCAATTGTGGTGCTAATGAAATTTCATCTCTTCTATATGGTTTCCCAATTCTTTGGCATACATTGCAGGCTCTGTAATAGTCCTTAGCATGTCTGTGTAGAGTAGGCCACCAAAGGCCAGCCCTAAGAATCTTCTGCGTAGTTGCCTTCCCTGCGTAATGTCCTCCTGCGATGCCTTCATGAGATTTAGCGAGGATCAACAGTCTTTATGCCTCCATAACACACCTCCTCAGTATCTCATCAGGTCCCATCTTGTATAGTTGTCCCGCTATAAGTGAAAAGTCTGCAGTGCGCACTATAAGTTGTTTCTTCTGGGTAATGGTATATTCACTAGGTGTCATTCCTATTGACAGGAACTGGACTATTTCTGCGAAGTCGTCATCAATATTTCTAATGGATAGCAGTTATGCATCCGGCAGTGTATCCTCCAAACTAGTAGGTTCTTCTCCATGTTCCAATCTCGACAAGTGGTCAGGACCTCTGTTCATTCTTCCTGACTTAACTACGATGTCAAAGTCATATTCCTGAAATAGAAGAAGCCATCTGCATATTATTGCCCCCAACATTGGCTTGTTGACTAGGTATTTCAGCGCAAAGTGATTAGTAAACATTTTAAAGTGTCCTCCCAACAAGTAGTAACGGAACTTCTGTAGCACATACACCATGGCTAACCCTTATCTTTTAGTAGTGGTGTAGTTAATCTCTATTGTTGATAGCTTCCTTCTAGCAAAGGTTAATAGGTGGTTGATGTCTCTTGTTCCTGGTTGTGCTAACACAACTCCTAATGCAATAGAATATTCATCAAAATGCACGTGAAACTCCTTGATCCAATCTGCGAAAACCATAATAGGCACATTAACCATTTTCTGTTTCAATGTGTCGAAGCTCTGTTGGCATTCCTCTGTTCAGTGAAATTGACATTCATTCTTCAAAAGCTTCTCCATGGGTGCTGTAATCTGGGCATAGCCTTTAATGAACTTCCTGTAATATCCAGTGTTTCCCAGCACAGTGTGCAACTGTTGGACAGAAGTAGGAGGGGGTATATCAACTATGATGGCAATTTTAGATGGATCTACCAGCAGTCCTTGCTTGCATACAATATGACCCAACAACACTCCAAATGGTGAAAATAAAATTCACTTCTTCAGGTTTAAATAAATCTGACATTGCCTTCATTTGTCAAACATTAGCCTTAAACATTCAATATGATTTTTCAATAAGCTAAAAACAGTCCAATCATCAAAGTATTCTTCTAGAAACTTATGTAGAAACTCCTTGAATGCTTCGACCACCACCCTGGAAAAGATGGCTGGGGCATTCTTCAATCTGAATGGCATTACTGTATATTGGTAGGATCCCCATTCTATGGAAAAGGTGGTCTTATGGTGATCTTCCTTAGCAATCCGGATCTGATGGTATCATGAAAATCCATCTGTAAAATTATATACCTCCTGGCCTCCTACATTATATAACACTTCACCAGTGAATGGCGTAAGGAAGGGGTCATGCAAATAGGCATCATTCAACTTCCCAATATCTATGCAGATCTTGATCTCTCCTATCTTCTTGTCTTGTACCACCATAGGGATAATCCATTCTGATTCTTCGACAGGTTCTATGATCCCTGCTTCCAACATTCTATCGAGCTCAATCTTCACTTTCTCCTTATATTTAGGGTTCAATCTGTAGGGTCTCTGTTTAACTAGTCTTGCATCTGGTTTCAAAGGGATCCTTATTTCTCCCATAGGCCCTTTAATTCCCTTCATATCAGTGAACTTGGTTGGAAACAAGTCTTGATACTCATGCAGTAACTCCGTGATCTTGTCAATAGTGGCAGCATCCCAATAATCTCCAACATTTGCAAGCTTTGGTGTTTTCTCTATTCCAATATTGACTTTCTTTATCTTGATTGGCTATCCAATAAATGGTATCTCAACTCCTGGTCCTTCCACATCTTTCTGGCCTTCTTTTTCTGTTATTTTCACCTTCCTAGGATCATCATCTTCATCAGTATTGATGTTGTAACAACCTTGCAGTTTCTGGAGGCGCGCAGTCCATCATACTCTTTTTGTTCCAAAGGGAAGCTACGTGCCTCCTTGAACACTTTCTATCTTGTGACCTGTAATGCTTGATATACTGTAGGATATTGGATTTTGAATAAAAAGGTAGGGACGAAGTTCTAAGTCATACCTTCCCAATCTATAGTGATGAGGTGCAACTATGCTTGTAGGTACCAGTTAATAAGAGTTGTGTCTAGTGTGTTTATGAATTTGTGCACCCACTGCTCTTGAGGAATGTTGCTCCAGGCTTCATCGCAACCTCGCACATGGTCCTTCGGGCAGCTTCGACCTATGTACCTAACTTCACATCCTTCTACTTGTTCCGAGAATCATGTTGTCATTAGAGTACGCCATTGTACCCATTCTGTAATGTTGTTTTTGTGTGTCCCCCACCATCTTGTTGGTGTGGCTTTCAAGGCCTCATCAATTGCCAACAAGCATTGTTGTGTTGGTACACTTTCTTCAAAGTATGACAAGAAGGTTTCTAAAGGATTTAGACCATCAAAGGTGGGTAAGTTACTTACTGTGTTATTGATCCAACGTACTTCTCTGGTTAATCTAATGCATCTCCTTGTAGATACTTCGTACATTTTATTCTACCGGTTCTCCAGTGCTTCTTCTGAGTCTGATGAACATGTGTTATCACTCTCCAGCTTAGATTTCCATCCGCCGTAGGGTGAATGTAATATTTTTGTCTAGCTGTTGATTTGTATATGTTCTACAGTTCATATGCGCGGTCTTCTTCTCTGATGGGCTCTTTGTATCGCTGACCTTCATCGATATCTAAAGGTGTGATGACCCTAAGGCCATATCCTTCAAACATCATTTTTCTTTTCTTTAAATCAAACACAATGGAATTATTGAAATCTCAATCAATTCCTAACAACACAGGGTAAGAAAAACTATCATCAACTATCTCAATTACCTCGAAGTCTGCAAATTTCCTCACTCCGTCGTTGTCCACAGGGACATGTTCCAATATTCTAAAGGGGCTTACTACTTATTGATTAGCCATCCTAAGTTTGATAGGGGAATATATCAACTTAGGTTTTCCCATCAATGCCCAGGTTTGCTTCGTCATGACATTGACCTCCGACCCTAAGTCGAGGACCACATATTCTATATCATACTCTCCAATCTGAGAATTCAGGTGTAGTTTCTTATTTGTCCTTCTCTTCTTGGATAGTTTATGTACCACTTTATTTAGTAAAGGATCTATCTGTCCTATCTCATATTGTCTAACCAAATTTTGCAGTTCTTTTATAGCTTTCTCATCTTTATTCAGCTCTATAAATGTATGTAATAAACTGACAAGTTTACTTGCCTCTTTTCCATCTCTGGGTGAAGTAGATTGGTCAAATTCCAGAGGTATTCCACATTCTCTTACTTATGGTTATGTATTTAATGAAGAGCCTTGCCTCCTCAAACATTTGTTTTTCTTTTTTTGCATCAAAATTTTGTGTCTTCTCTGCAGCTTTCCTAACTCATGATTCTTCTGTAGTCTTTCCTTGGGTCATTCTATCCTCTCCTGTAACAAGGCATCCTCGAGTGATAAAAATGACTCTAGGGTATTCTCCGTGAGGTTCCTCTTTGATTAATTGTATCTACGGGTTCTCCTGAGGTCCTCGTCTCTCCTGAAGTTTAGCCAGCAATGCTAGACATTCCTAGATAACATGCTCGAAGGAGTTGCAATAACTACAAATGGTAAAAAGGTTTTGATAGTCCCTTGCCAAGTGTCCTAGTTGTGCACAGTTATAACAGATTATTTATCCTCAACCTTGACCCATACCTCCTCCTCTTCCTCTTCCTTGGAATCCAGCCCAAGGGTTGAAGTTTCCTCTCCCAGGGGAGTTATACTGCGTAGTCATTCCTTCTTGTTGTGCTTCGCCTTGAATTTTGTATATATCTCTTGACCTTTCATGCATGATATTGTAATCCCTACAATCCCTATCATCATGTCCCATGGACTTACAGAATGTACAATACAAATTTATGGTTGTCTAAACATATTTTTACATGTAGTAGCACTCACCTGGCTGATGTTTATTTTTGCATACCTCACACCAGGGTAGGGTAACTTGCTTCAAGGGGCTCGGAGCTCTAGAGGCCAATTATTCATGGAATAGGGGATAGTGCTCCTTTTCATGGCCTTTTGATTTGCATATGACACACCATATGTCTTCACTTTTGTCTTTTCCCTTGTCTTTCTTCATATCTTTGACCTGCAGTGACATACTAGTTAGCTGACTCAAGATTTGACTCATACCTAAGCTGGATTATCCCATAGGGGCCTATTCTAGCTTCATGGCGATCTCCAGTGCCTTAGCCTACAAAGCAATCTTCTGTTTCATCAAAGGAACTCTGATGTGCGGCAAGAGAGAAGTAATGAACCATACCTTGTTCTGCTCATCTGGGATTTGAAAAATCAGATGGCATGTCAAGGTCTTAAATATATGATCAAACTCCCATACTAGTTCAACTATTCTCTGCTTGATTTATTTTAGTTTTGTAATGCACTAAGATTCTGACTTAGTTTTCTTGAATTCAACAATTAGCGAAGTCTTAATGGAATTCAACGATTTAGGTGTAGCTCCTTGGACAAATTTCATGTACCAGCTTAGTGCGCAATCTCTCAGGGTGGTACTGAACTGATCTCATTTGACAGCTTCATCGATGATATTCGTAATACTCCACATATCTTAGGAGAGAAACCAATGTTGCTCAGGGTCTTCAGATCCATCTCCTCTAAAGGTGGGTAACCTCATCTCATCTACCATAGATCTTCCTAGGTTTCTAGACTGAGTATGTGATGGACTACTAGTGACAGTGCTCTGAGCGCTCTGGTGACTCTGACTACTCTGATTATCAATGTTGCTGAAAAAACAATAGGATTAATAGTACTTACTTAGATAGTCATCACAATTCCTGAAGCTTTTGGTTCTTCTCGGTGAGTCTCCTCTGTCATTGCGGATTCTGAATGCTCTCCATCTATCAGATCTGCCTCTTCTCCACTATAGAAACCCTCATCCCCATAGTTATGTTTAAATAGGTTCACAAGAGGAACTTCTCTGAACACTCTCCCACTGCGCATATGTCCAACCTATGTGTCCCTGTCATTGTCTGAATTCTTGAACATTATCCTTTTCGAATCTGTCCAACTACTGTATATTCAAGGCGTTCTTCTCATGCATTAGCATCTTGATCCTCAACTTCAGAAAATGTAAAATTCTTCCTCTAGGTACCTTAAAGAAATATCTCTCTGCTTGGCTATATGATTCTACTCTGTCAACATAAAACTTGGTGATATACCCTCCAATGGTACTATCAAACTAGTGATATACTCCTCTTGACACGATGTTATCAACTCTCTTGACCTTCTTGATCATCCCTGATGTCCAAACCATAGGTGGCCTCGATCTGATCTCAAATTGGGTATCTGCTAACCTAGCTAGCCACTCGTATAGCTCCTAGTGGATTCCTCTAAAGAAAATTTTGTGTATATCAGTAAAGATATATCTCTCCAACCAATCCTCTATACTGAGATTAGGGTTCTTATTCTGAGCTTCAGCAAACTCCTTTTCTTGATCTTCTATCCACTTTTCAATCTCTGTCTTCGATGGAAACCACCTTGAAATTCCCTCAAGAAGATTCTTGTCCCGACAATGGAACCATTTGTCGGCACAGGGGCAGACCCGGGGTTCAACTCCAAGAGTGCACCAACAAGCCCTAACTACTAGCCCTTTCAGCAACACCTGCGAAGAAGATGTAGTCTCACCCGAAGTAGCTATGAGGGGGTTTTAGGACAAAGATGTCTACAACCAAAGGGGATATCAAGTGGATCCCATATAAGAAGAACACAACATTTATATATCATTTATCATCTCAGATATACTCCACAAAACTATCTATCAGATCTAATCATAGTAATGCAAATAATAGTATATCAAATGACAAAGAACAGAGAATCAATCACACACAACACAAAATATACATGGTTCACCCTCTCTCTAGGGATATGTCCACAGAACTGTGCTTTATGATGTATTAAGATGAAGCATACAGTTCTTGCCTACACTCTCAGCTATTAGATCTTCTTTCTTCTCCTCTCTATCTTTCCCCTCCCTGCGCACCTAGCTGCAGGGTTGATCATCACACCCAGCTGAAGATCTTACAATAAAGAAGGCTCTTGTACTCAACACTTCTTTCTCACACAATATTACTTACTTGATCACACAATAACAAAGACAACAACAACAATCATAACACCAACAACAACCAACCTGAGGTCCTTTAGACCTCTATTTATACATTACAATAGCTCTTGGACACCTTTAGGTTAAAACCTAAGTGTCAAAACCCTAGGTGTCTAAAACCCTAGGAAAACTTGACCCACATTTTCAAAGCCTATCCAACCTGTCTTTCCTTCCTTCTCGTGTGGTGCTCCAAAGCATCCAATAGTGGATTTTTCTGTTTGTTGAGTTGTCTATGATCTATCTTCCTTTGTGATTTGTCATCCTTGATCTCCTCGTCCAACGTCTTGCTTCATTTTACTTTGCTCCATATTTTCTTCTCTTTTTCTCACTTCGACTCAGTAACAGTCACTGTGTTTTCTGCACAGCTCATGTTTTGAATTTTCTTCCTTGATCTTCGCTTGCTTCCATAACCAAGGGCCAAAAGTTTCAGATGAGTTCCATTCACCCATCCTGGCCACAGCATACCATCCAGTTGCTCAAGTTTGACTGCTCTAGAAGGTCATATCTCTGCAACTATAAATGGTCCCAACCAATGCATGAACAACTTGCCAGGATGCTTTTGGTATCGACTATCATAGAGTAGGACCTTGTCTCCTTGTGAAAATACTTTATTCTTAATGTGTCTATCATGCCAATATTTTTTCCTTGCTTTCTCAACTGACTGGTGGAAGTCTGCTAAAAATATGGTCTTTTCATGCTCTTGTAACTCTATAAGTCTCTGCGCAACTGATTCTTCCTCCAACATATGTGTGATCTGTGCAATGTACAAACTTGGATTAATGAATTCTGCAAGCACCACAACCTCTTTCCCATAAAATAGTTGAAATGGCGTGTACTTGTGGATTTTCTTTGTGGTTGTCCTGTAAGCCCATATGTTGGCCCTTGGTTATGGAAGGAAGTGAAGATCAAGGAAGAAAACGGGAAAAGTGAACTGCGCGGAAGACATAGTGATTGTTACTAGGTCGAAGTGAGAAAAAGATTAGAAAATACGGAGTGAAGCCCAAGAAAGCAAGCCGTTGGATGAGGAGATCAAGGATGACAAGTCAATAAGGAAGAAGGATCGTGGACAACTCATCAAGCGGAAAAATCCATCGTTAGATGCTTTGGAACACCGTGCGAGAAGGAAGAAAAGATAGGTTGGCGAAGCCCTGAAAACGTGGGTTAAGTTGACCTAGAGTTTTAGACACCTAGGGTTTTGGTATCTAGGGTTTTGACACCTAGATTTCAGCCTAAGGATGTTGGTGAGATATTGTAATGTATAAATAAGAACCTATATGAGGGAAAAGGGTTCGTTCAGGATCGAGTTGTTGGATCTAGTTATATTCTTTGATATGAGTGATTAGTGTTTGTGTGAGAGAGAGAAGTGTTGAGTGAAGATCCTTCTGGTATTGTAATATCTTCAGCTGGGTGCGAAGATCAACCCTGCAGCTGGGTGCACAAGGAGGGGATAGAAGATGAGAGAATATCTTCTAGTTAAGAACGCAGATCAGAATTGTATGCTTTCATCTTAATATATCATAAATCACAGTTCTTTGGATGTATCCCTAGAGAGAGGGTGAACCACGTATATATGTCTTGTGTGTGTGATTGATGTTGTGTTATTTTTCCTTGATATATTGTTATTGCATTGTTGTGGTAGATATAATAGATGTATGGAGTATATATAAGATGATACGTTATATAGGCATGTTGTATTGTTTTGGTATTGGATCCACTTGATATTTCCCTTGGTTGTAGACACTTCTATCCTGCAACCCCCCCATAGCTGCTTCGGGCTTGTTGGTGCGTTATTGGAGCTGAACCCTGGGTTTTCCCCTGTGCCAACAAATGGTTTCGTTGTCGAGGCATGAATCTTCATGAGGGAAGGTCAAGGTAGTTCCGATCAAAGACAAAGATTCAAAAGTGGATAAAGGATCAAGAAAAGGACTTCGCCGAAGCCCAGAACAAGAACCCTAATATTAGTACAGAGGATTCGTTGGAGAGACATATTTTTACTGATATACATGAGATATTCTTTGGAGGAATCCATTAGGAACTATATGAGTGGTTAGCCAGGTTGGCAGATACCCAGTTTGAGATCAGATCTAGACCTCCTATAGTTTGGATGTTAGCGCTGATCAAGAAGGTAAAGAGAGTTGATATCGTCATGTCGAGAGCAGTGGATCATTGATTCGATAGCACCATTGGAGGCTACATCACCGAGTTTGTTGTTGACAGAGTAGAGTCACACAGCCGGGCCGAGAGATATTTTTTCAAGGGACCTAGAGGAAAATTGTTACACTTTCTGAAGTTGAGAATCAAGATGTTGTTGCATGAGAAGAACATATTGAAGATACAGTAGATCAATCGAACTTGAAAAGGCTAATGTTTAGGAATTCAGACAACGACAATGACACAGAGGCTAGACATACGCGCAATGGGAGAGTGTTCAGAGAAGTTCATCTTGCGAACCTGTTCAAGAAGAACTATGGATACGAGGGTTTCTACAGTGGAGAAGACTCAGACCTGACCGATGAAGAGCATTCAAATCCCGCTAGGGAAGAGGAAGAGGAAACCAAATAACTTCATCAGGATGAGCCAGAAACCTCAGGAACTACGCAGATTATTGAATTAAGTACTATTAATACTCATGTTGGTTCAGCAGCATTGAGAAACTAGAGTAATCAAAGTTACCATATCGTTCAGAGTACTATTAATAGTAGTCCACCACATACTCAGACAGGAAACCTAGGAAGATCTATGGTAGATGAGATGAGACTCCCTATCTTTAGGGTAGATGGATCTAAAGATCATGATTAGCACTGGTTCCTATGTGAAGCCATATGGAATATTAAGAATGTCACCGACAAAGTAGTTAAAAGAGCCCAGTTTAGTACTACACTAAGAGATCGTGCACTGAGATGGTACATGAAGCTTGTCCAAGGACTTGCACAGCCTAAGACACTGAATGAGATCAAGAATGCATTGATTGCAAAATTTAAGAAATCAAAGTCGAATTCCCAATGTATTACAGAAATGAAGGAGATCAAGCAGAAGGTAGCCAAACCAATTTGGGAGTTCGATCAGAGATTCAATACCCTAACAGGCCGATTGAATTTCTAGATCCTAGATGAGAAGAACAAGGAATGGTTCATTGCTACCCTCTTAACACACATCTGAGTTTCTCTGATGCAACATAAGATTACTTCACAGGCTGAGGTACTGGAGATCGCCATGAAGTTAGAATCATCCCCTATGGTAGAATCCAACTCAGGTATGAGTTAGATCTTGAGCCAGCTGACTAGTTTGTCCTTGCAAGTCGAAGATATGAAGAAAGACAAGGGAATAGATAGAAGAGAAGACATTTGGTGTGTCAAATTCAGATCAAAGGGCCATGACAAGGAACATTGTCCCCTATTCCATGAATACTTGGCCTCTAGAGCTCCAAGTCCTTTGAATCAAGTCACCTTACCCTGGTGCGAGGTATACCAAAATAGACATCGTACTGGTGAGTGCTATTACATGCAAAAATATGTTTAGACACCCACAAATTTGTATTGCACATTCTGTAATTCTATGGGAAATGATGATAGGGATTGTAGGGCTTATGATCTCATGCATGAAAGGTCAAGAGACATATACAATATTCAAGGTGAAGTACAACAAGAAGGAAACTCTATGCAGTACAACTCCCTTGGGAGAGGAAACTTCAATCCTCACGGTGGATTCAGAGAATGAGGACGAGGAGGAGGTATGGGTCGAGGCCAGGGAAAAATCATCTATTGTAACTGTGCAAAGCCAAGACACTTGGCAAGGGACTTTCAAAACCCTTTCACTACTTGCAGCTACTGTAACTCCTTCGAGCATGTTATTGAAGAATGTCTAGCATTGTTGGATAAACTTCAAGACAAACAAGGACCTCAACAGAACCCACAGATACAATTGATCAAAGATGAGCCTCGTGGAGAAGACCCTAGAGTCGTTGTTATTACTATAGGAGGTGATGTTACATGAGATGACAGAATGACCCAAGGGAAGACTACAAAAGATTCAGGAATTAGGAAAGCTGCAGAAAAGACCCAAAGCTTTGATGCAAAGAAAGAAAGACAAATATTTGAGAAAGTAAGAAAAGAGTTCATAGAAGACCAAGGTTCTTCATCAAATACATGACCATAAGTAAGAGAGTATGGAATGCCTCAAGAATTTGATCAGTCTGATTCGCCAAGAGAAGGAAAATAGGTAAGCAAGCTCATGGAATTTCTATATACTTGTATTAAGTTGATTCAGGATGAGAGCGTTGTCCAAGAACTACAAAATTTAATCAGACAGTATGAGCTAGGACAGACTGACTCCTTACTAAATAGGGCAGTACACCAAATCACTAAAAAGAGAAGGAAAAATAAGGAATTACATTTGAATGCTCAAATAGAAGAATATGATATAGACTATGTGGTCCTCGACTTAGGGTTGGAGGTCAATGTCACGACGAAGCAAACTTGGGCACTAATGGGAAAAACTAGGCTGATATATTCCCCTATCACGCTCAGGATGGCTAATCAACAGGTTGTAAGCCCCTTTGGCAGACTGAAACATGTCCCTGTGGAAATCGACAGAGTAAGAACATTTGTAGATTTTGAGGTAATTGAGATAGTTGATGACAACTACCCTTACCCTGTGCTGTTAGGAATTGATTGGGCCTTCAATAATTCCACTATTGTTGATTTAAAGAAGAGACTTATGACTTTTGAAAAATATTTCCTTAGGGTCATTGCACCCTTAGATCCATATGATGGTCAATGATACACAAAGCCCATCAGAGAATAAGACCACACATATGAACTGGAAAATATATACAAATTAACAGCTAGACAACAAGATTACATTAATCCTAAGGCCGATGGAAACTTAAGTTGGAGAAGTGACAACGTATGTTCATCAGACTCAGAAGAAGCACTGGAGAATTGGCAAAATAAAATGTATGAAGTATCTATGTTAGGGTCCTAACCCGCACATAGGTAGATCAATATATTCAGATGTAATAAAGGTCAATATTAATAAGACCTTTCAATAAAATAGAATAAGGCGGATGTAAGAAGACCTAATAGAAGCTTTCACTTCTAGAAGGATCTTCCTCTAGATTCTTCTCTTGATAGACATAATTAGTATAAATAAGGGTCAAGGGTATGAAAACCGTATCTTGGAGATTATTGTAACAGAGCACTGCTCGACTAGAGGTTTCCCCCTCAAAGAGGCCCGTAAACATTGCTTTCTGAATCAAAGTGCTATTTTTGTTGTTATTCTTATATCATTTCTGTGTTATTGTGGAGATTATGCTGGTTATATTACTGTTATTCTACCATTTCTAGCATTTTATTTATGTTCTGCATACTTTTTATATCTGATATATTACAAGTGGTATCATAGCACTTTCCTTGGCAGAAATTGTGGGAATTGTTTTTCAGGGTAAAGATGTATTCCAGCATCTTTAAGCCACAAAGATCTGTTGTTACGTGCATAAACCTGCAGTTGAGGGATTCATACACGTAGGAAATTCAAGTGGTTCTTAAGCACACATATGTTGGCCACCCTTGTAACCCCTGTTGGTACCCCTTCGAGTGGTAGTGCATCAGACAACACCTGTGTACAGATCAGCCTAGATTTCCTGAAGCCCTCTTTAGATAAACCGATCGGTCGCCTGACTGTTATAGTGCCACCGAGAACAAAACTCGAGAAGATACTCTCTAGTACCTGGGTAGTTGGGTAGTACGGCTAAGGGTATGGTCTATCCTCCTTAGTTAGTGCTCTGAGATATTGGACCGAGTACTACTGTTGGACTCCGCACATATATCAGAGAGCTATAGCACAGGGCAAACCCTTGTCTGTAGAACCCTTGAATACCTAACCCTTAGGGGACAGAAACATAAACAAATTAAAATAGACAAGATCTATTGTCGTGCAACTGTGTTTGGGTTGCCAAGTAAATACAC
>JASDQU011509393.1:2422-14154 GCA_032191745.1 Picea mariana
CTAATCAATAGTTAAGTACGAGAGTGATGTAAAATATCATGCAAAACAGATTAAACGTGTAGTAATGAGAAAGGACGTTGTATACCTTGGAATGATCAAATGAAATGATAGTATAAGTCTAAATACAGGTGATCCAGGATATAATAATGGAAAAAAGTATGGGCAAAAAGGGTACATTATGTGGTCCTAACAGCACTTAGCACCACATATCCCCTACTTACATTGCCTAGCTTTCTATTTATACAGTACAAATAGGGCCTAACCATGGGTAAACCCATGGGCCGACATCCCCATACCAGTTACATAAGACCAAAACCCAAAAATCCCTAAAACGGGGCTGAGATCTTGCGATCTCTGCTTCGACTTGCGCTCCACCTTTGACAGCCTATCGAAGTCCCAAAAGTAGGTCAAACATGACCAATGATCCTCACAACTTGGTCAACGGCCAACAGGCCCCCAACACTCACTTGTGACTCGTTGCGAGTCCCTCTGGTCTAGGTAGCTCTGCTTCAAAAGCCTCGATATTGGATTGAGCTGCTTCGACCTATTGCTGCGCCACAACCTCCTTCTCGGTGAAATCTTGGATTAATACTTCATTGATAGGTCCCTCTAAGTGTTGTTTAGCTATAGTGACAAATTGGTCCAGTTCTTCTCCTTGGCCTTCAATCTCTGTGAATAGTTGGCAAGACTCATCCTATATTGGTTGGATTCTCTGAGTCACTTCCATGACTTTTCTCTAAATGGTGTGGACCTACTACTGAGCAGTGATATATTCTTGAGATTGCTTCATCCTCTCAATGAATGATAGGGGCTTCAACTACGCCTATACTATTTCTTCTTGCTTCTTTGCCTCCTGGAGCTGTGACTCTAGTGCCTTTAGTTCAGGATCCTCAGTGAGTCTCTCATGCACCTGCGATCACTTAGTTGTTTTCATTCCATGGAGAGGGCCTTGATTCTCTCAACTACACTTTGAGCAGTTGCTTCTCTTTGATCTCATACATCCGGTGGAGTGCTGGGCACTATTCGTAGCTCTAAGTCTGCTATTGTTTTTTGAAGTTGTTGGATAGCTTCCGCGAGCTGTGCTACTTGATGCTTCAGTCAGTCTTCGGCCTTTGGATCTAAGCCTGTCGTAGAGAAAATTGCTTTGTCGACTGATTCTTTGACTCCAAGCCGCTCTGTGAGAAATTTCTTTTTCTCTTGCTGGAGTTGCGCTTTCTCCTCTTCAAACCTAGTTTGAAGGTCATCCTTCTCCTTTTATGAAACTCGATGTTGCTCTACCATTTCTTCTTGGGATTGTTTCAGGGCCGCTGTAGCTTCATCTTTCTCAGCTCGTGCTCAATGAAGGTGAGCTTTGATCACATCATCTAGTCTATGGGGTTGGGTAGGCTCATCTCCCAACTCTGGTTCTTCTGATGGCGGGGCCACAGTGGATACTGCGCGGCTGGATTGAAGGGCCTGATGTACCCCTCTGAGTTCAACCTCGATTCTTTCATACATCTCCTCTTGCTTGGCTTCTTGTTTCTACAATATGTCTTATGAGGCATCTGCTACAGCTGCGATGATGAAGTCAAAGTGATGTATAGTGAGCACAGTCTGCATCTTAGTCAAGGTGGCTCTGGATTTCTTTTTGGAAGTGGGTTTTGTGGGGGAAACCTTCCTCTTCTTCAAGGGATCAACCTCATCGATAGGATCTATAGGCGGTGTTACTTCATCTTTCTTCTGATGATATTCTTTTCCATTGGTCTCTTCTTGATCTACTTCATCATTACCCCCTCGACCAGGTGATACTGAAGAAGTTTCTTCCGACGCACTGCTCAAGTTTTGGAATTCTTCGGTTTTCTTCCTTCTGGTGGGTCTAGGGGTATGCTTTGCTTCATGAGTGGTCTCCGGGCTACCGATTAGTTTAGGGTTTGACATTTCTGTGGGGTCAGCAGGGATGAGGAGCTCTATCGACTAGTCCTTGGTTATCTCTTCGAGGTCCTCCTCTGTGAGCTTGTAGTATGATTGAAACTCTTCTTTATGCTCATCTACGCATGTGGTGATATAAATGAAGTGTCGATCTGCGCAAAAATTCATGAGGGGTCAGAACCAATGCAGGGTGTTGGCATCATGTGAGGGACAACTTCGATAGACCTCTTTAGTTGGAGATAATATGTGTGAAATATTGCGTTTGACTGCCACTATTTTCCCATATTGCTCAAGTAACAGAGCGTGGTGATCTTCGCAGCGAGCGACTCAAATCACTCAATGTCTAGGAAGGTCGCACCTTCCAGCATCTCCCAAGTGGTAAATGTGATGAGGATCAGGAGCCAACTAAAGTGGAATTCATAGCACTGATCCTAAGCTTCGTGAAAGTATAATTCCATATAGTTGACCAAGTACATCACCCAGTTCATATGGAGTCCTTCTACACATTTTCTGACGAGCTGATCGCAGGCCAGGTGCACTGCGCCATTCTAGATGGAAGCTACCTTGTAGCCTTACATTCCCTTTTCTACATCTCCATATGTGTCTTTGATCTTCTATGCTAATGCGCGATATGTAGCCTTCCCTGGGTAGAAGTCCTGCGGGTCGGGTCCCTGCACTCTCAATCTGGTGATCCTATGGATCAACGTCGGATTGACTGTGATGCGTTAGTCTGGCCATAGGTAACCACCATGGTAGCACAAGAGCATGAGCTTAACATAGGATTTAACCTTCTGGTGCCTTCCAAAGTGGGGAATCTTCATTACATTCAAGAGGGTGGACTGTGCGAGGTTCATAGTCCATGGTTGGGGGATTATTTTCGAGTTCTTCCCCTTCATCTTGGTCAAGTATTTATAAGGAGAGAGCATACTATGGTTCTTGTGGTATCCTAGGTTGAAGTTGATGAACTTGAACATCGCTATCTTATCTTGTTGCATTCTAACTGGACGTATCCCCTCCGGGAGGTACGCAGTAACTATGGTGTAATCAAAGTCCCTTGGGACACTGTCACGACTCATCGCTCCAGCATAGGTGGGATGTAGTCAGATAGGATGGTTGGGATCAAATTTTCATTTGTTAGGTCATCTTTGTGCTTGGTTCTCTTCTCTTCTGCCGGTCAGGATGGTCCAAACCCGTGAGCAGTTGACGAAAAGGTTGCACTCCTCTCATTGATGATGCTTGAATACCTGTGGAAATTACTTTTTTGACCATGAGATCGATGAGAACTTATTTGATGGTTTTCTCTACGACACTGAGCTCGTATGACATACACACTCAAGATCGGATAACTCGGGTGGATGAATGAGTGCGCAATGCAAGGGAATAGGTGTCGATCTTAGTAAAAACAACGCGACAGAAATGAGTTGGCTTGGATACAATTTGCAAAAGTTTTCTTGGTGAAATAGTTGATGGACTAAGTAGACACAATGTAGTGGATATCTCCAATGGATGAGAGGCCTTCATCAATGTAGTTATGTCCATTGCGACACGGTCCCAATGGTCTGATGGTGAGTCTTTGGGCCATTACTATTGTTCTAACCATTCAGGGTGTCGATCTAATGGTTATAATACTTCCAACGGCTATATCACTTTTCCATGGGAAAGTGCCATGTTGCGCTGTTCTGATATCCCAAAGAAGTTCCAGTCTTGCAAACCTTCCCTTTGCAAAGTCCCCTCTGGAACCTTCTGTAACTTTTATATCTTTTCTTTCTTTTGAGTGAACTTTCCAGCCTTCTTCCCGGTGATCTTTGTCTCGATATTCCTCTTTCCATTTTGATTCTTATCTCCTTTTGGCATAGTAACTTTGCATTGTTGAGATTCTTTCATAGGTTTAGAGAGTAATACTTCTTTTTTATCTAGGTTAGGTGTTCTACTCGTCTGTGAGTCTTCTTGTGTTCTTTCAACTTCGACATCCCAGCTTCTGGTTCTAAGTATCTTTGATCTGTTCTCCTGTTCTTCAATCAAGTGTGCTATCCTCCTAGTCATGAAATATTTTAATTATTTCTTCTTCTTCTCTAAGACTTCCTCTTCTTTTCTTCTGGCCCGATCCTTTTCAATCCAAGGTTTTCCTACTAATATAGCAAATGGGGCATTGTTCTCAACAAATTTAACAACCTCAAAATCTTCCTCTGTTGAAGTTCCATGAGCACTCATAGATATCTGGTTGAGTCTTCCACACAAGGTTATCAAATTTCCTCTAAACAATCCTATTCCTCCCAATGAAGGAATCATAACAGGCTTTCCTAAAGTTTCCCAAGTTCTTTCTGTCATGATATTTACCTGTGTTTCTTCATCTAGGAAACAGTCAATGTTGAAGTCTCCTATTCTTGCTTCTATGCATTCTTGTCCTTTGAAGATATATGATAAGTTGATATTCTTTTGACCATTCAGGGTTTCTTTCATTTGCAACAAGACATTCTATGATTTTTTCTGGGGTTCTGCCATGGTCTTAGTTTCTTGACCTCCCTTAGGGTTTTCTTGTCTCATATTCATTCTGTCAAGATTAGCAATCATTCTAGGGAAATCTAAAACTTCATGATCCATAGCTTTACAACAAAGACAACTGGGTCTTCTACCAGGGCATTCCTTAGCAATATGTCCCAGTCTTCTTCAACTGTAACAAAGGGTTAATCTTATTTTTTTTTGAAATGATCCCCAACCTTTCCTGTACTGCACACTAGGATCATAGTAGCTAACCTGCAAAAAATTCTTTCTAGGGTCCTCCATCTATTTGTTAGTCCAAACATTTTTTCTATGCATAGGAATAACATATCTCTCACTATTTTTGTCAGATCTACTCATATCAAACCTTCTTTCATGTAGTTGTGCCCTACTTTTCAAGTTAGGACATAATTTATCAAACATACCTAGATCCATACTTTTGAAACAAAAATTTCCACTTAGCTTACCTTTTCAATCAAAACCTTTCACTGTTCTTACCTTTATCAGAGCACAAAGCTTTAAGATCTTACCTCTTTAACCAAAACTTCTCACTTTACTTTTATTAGAGCACAAATATTTCATGTCTTACCTCTTTTCTTCAGATCTAACTTTTCTTCTTGGCATAGAGCTTCACAGGTCAAGTAGAATATTGCACACTATGGCAATAGATCTACGCACATAGCTTTCTCTTTTCTGTAGTTCCCAACAATCACAGTTTCAGGTCCCATCAACAGAACCATTTGTTGGCACAGGGGCAGACCCAAGGTTCAATGCTTACAATAGTGCACCAATAAAACCCTAACTACCGACCCTTTCAAAAACACCTGCGAAGCAGATGAAGTCTCACCCGAGGTAGATGCAGTGGTGGTTGTAGGACTCATATGTCTGCAACCTTAGCTGGGACACAGATATGTGATTGTAACACCTTAACAAATAAATTAGTAGTTATAGTTCATTAATAGTCAGTCTTAGCTTACAACACACCTAAACCCTAATAATAGATCAACACAGTATTCACCCAGATCCAATAGATTCAAGCACTTAACATACCAACATAGATCATATCTAGCATTCATTCAGATTATTTATCACTAAGATATCACATTAGATTCTTCTAAGCATATATCAATGCACTAAGCCTTTAACCACATAAATAAGAGAACAACCATAAAACACTAAGAAACCACAACACGGGGTACACGTGGTTCACCCCCACACTGGGGCTATGTCCACCAACTCTTCTTCTTTATTTCTTTATGTCAATCTTCTACATGCACAGAGCCATGATATCTTACTCCTTAGAGGACAGGAGATCTGCGCGCACTCCACTAGATCCCACTTCCTTGATTTACAACACAAAGCCTCTTCACAGTCTCTTACAATCACTTGCACTTAGCTCTACAAGTTCTCAACATATCATGCACAAAGCACTTACAAGTTGCACTCAACACAATGTCTAGCCTCTCTTCGATCACATAGATCAAACTACTTACATCACTTGCACTCAACACAATATAGGGCTTAGCACCACGTCTCCCCTACTTACATCGCCTAGCTTTTTATTTATACATTACAAATAGGGCCTAACCATGGGTAAACCCATGGGCCAACATCCCCATACCCATTACATAAGCCCAAAACCCAAAAATCCCTAAAAAGGGGCCGAGATCTTGGGATCTCCGCTTTGACTTGCGCTCTGCCTTCGATAGCCTAACAAAGTTGAAAAAGTAGGTCAAACATGACCAAGGATCCTCACAACTTGGTCAAGGCCCAACAATACCCTAATTGCTGAAATGAACTGCCAATCAAATGAAATGATAATGCCAATGCAACCATGCAAGCATTTTATCCACTATTTGTTTTCTTTGAACATGCTTGCTCCAAAGCCTATTAACCGATAATCTATTTAAGAATTTACCTATAAATTCAAACCTCAAAAAATTAAAAACATTGGGATTGTTTACTGCCTCCAACAAAACTACAAATGTATCCTCTAAAACATGCACAAACAATAATCATGTTTCACCCCTTCCACTGCATTCTTGTTTTCATGTGATTTAACCTGTTGATTGCCACCAAGAGGCTGAAAAATCTATTGAGACTGCTAGAAATAACAATCTTCTGAATCAAAAGACAATGCTGGATGAAATGAAATCCCTGGTGGAAAGCAATCCATATATAACAATGACGTTGATTGACCATCATCTTTATTTCCAAGATGGTAGTTGAGCACATGCTGCAAATATGAATTGAAATAACCTTCCATGTAATCAACAACATGGTCATTAAATGCATGAAAAGGTTGTTGGACTTCCTCACTGATAACAATTTGCTCATGCAAAACAATGTCACTGTGAATGCAGTCAGACTTCCCTGCTTCCTTTGTTATCTCATGATTTACTTTCAACAATTCAAAGGAAGAAAAACATAATCGAAGATATTTTTCATTTTCAAGTCCACTTCTTTCTTCATATTCAACATCATGCCTGGAGGATTTATGATTTGAAACATTATAAACATTTTGCTTCATCAATTTGAAAGAAGCAAAAAACAATGGAAAGGTTCTTTCACTTGATTCAAAACCTTCTTCATTTTCTTCACTGTTGTCATATGCACATTTTTCAATTTTTTTGGATTGTTGAACACACTCATTTTCAGTTTCATCTTCGACCAGTGGCTGCAATTTTGAACTGACAATACCTTCTACATGACAAGTAATAGGGTCATCAAACACATGAGAATATTGTTGCAGGTTCTTGTCAATTTGTTCCAGTGAATCAGTGTGATTTGGCATCATCACACATTCCTATGCTTCAGTGATGATCTTAGAAATTTCTTTCAACAGTTTAAATGAAAAAAAACAAAAAGGTAAAGAATTTCCTTCAGTTGATTCAATACTTTCTTCTTTGTAACTGTGATATGTAGGATGATTTCTCTCATTACATTGCTGAAAAGGAACATTTTCTGATAGAGAACATGCAATTGGTTGTTCAAGGAATTCAACATCATAATCACCCATATTCATCATATATAGGAAAATCAACAACATCTGCAATGTCATCTAACAAGGAAAAACTTGGAACATCAACCTGCTCTTCAACAATCTAATTTGCAAATTCATCTTCTTGATTGTATATAAATGAATACATAAAACATTCAGGCCCATGCTTATCATGGGATTGATTAGAAGCTAAATTAGCGCCTTATCTTTCAATAAGTGGAATATAATCCTTTGTAAAATCATTAGCATTTAAAACTTCAAGAGGGCCTATGATATTATTAACTCTCTACTCAAGATTCAAATCAATTGTTTTCTGTTCATATTCATTGTCATGTTCTTTAGCATCCAACTTCTCATTTCAAATCTGTTTACATTCCTGGATATTGTGTTGAATCTCCTGAGCATCATTAAACATTTGATGTAAGGACTTAAGTCTTCTTTACATTAGGAGGAAAGAAAAATCTGGATGAAAATTTGTTGCATAATGGAGCATGGCAAAAACTGCAGTGGGTTGAATTTCTTTGGGCAAATTGTAATAAATTCTGGAAAACCTTCTACGAAATGTAGAAATAGTTTCATTGTTATGCGTTTTCAAGGCATAGAACTATGTAAGCTGTAGATCCAAAGATTTCTCCTTGCCCCAAAACTTCAAAAAGACATTCTTCAATTCCTCCCATGAGCTAATTGTCCCTGGTTGCAAATGATTAAACCAGTCTTTGGTATCCCCTTTCAAGGATTGAGAGAAGGCCCTCATACAAACATCATCATGATCAATCTCAAACAAATCTATAAAATGTTCAAAATCTTGGATGTGTTTTTTAGTTGTGATGGCATTAGGTTCTCCATCAAACATAGGTAGGTACTTGTAGTGCTTTGGGGGAAAATCATGAAGGATGTGAGGTAATTTTAAAGGATTGTATCTATGTTGAATCTTGGATCACGTACAAGAGGTGAGACATCAACCTTTGTTTCATGAGGCTCATCAACTTGGCTATGGTCATCACATGGCTCAGATGGAAGATTTTGATCAAAATCAGTGATAAACTAAGGAGATATATGTACAACTTTAAGAGGAGGATTACAATTGCAAGACTCTCATGATCATCATTTGAATGAAATAGGTAAATAAAAATTTCTTTAGCATGTTCAGGAAAGGACACAAGGTACTTAGTAACAAAAAATATTATGTCTTGGAAAAAACTCAACTTTAGGTACTTTTTTTCTCCCATGATGTCCTTTCATAGCTCTATCAATGGATCTCGTCCTCCAGTGGAGTCCTTGAATCACATTTGAAGTTTGATTGGATTCACCAATAAAATCTTCAGGATACTGAGTCTTTGGACAATGGAGTCACCATGAAAATTTTGAATTCTAGATTCTTGAAAATGGAGTCGCCAGGTGAATGATGTACAACCTTTCTGTGTCTGAAAAATTTTCACCATAAATACTCAGATACAAACTTTGTCATTTCTCCCAGGGAATATTTCACTTTCGTTCCCCGACAACGATGCTATAATGTTAGCACTCTGTAAATTTGTTCGGCTGATAAGAAAATGATAGAGGTAACCTACAAACCAAATTTAGAGTTGGTTACTAGCCTGCTCAGCTCAGAGAGGGATCTCTCATGTCACTTGGTGTTTCTTTGTCAATCGATGGCTAGGTTTGTTGTTTTGGTTTTTTTTTATAAATTTTCTAGCAAGGAAGGGGAGGGACACTCAGGGCCATGGAGTCGAATTTCTGAAAAAAGAATAGGAACACTGACTGGTCAATAGAACTCTCCAGAGGATAAAGGATAAATGAGGTGATGAATCTGAGTTATAATTTATAATTTGTGGAGTGTAAGAAGAAAGGAGAAAACAAGCAACTGCATCAGAGAATTAGTGAAATGAATTCTGAATTAGTTATGAAGAAACTTACACAGTTTAAATTGTTTAAGACAAGAGCATCATAAGATGAATTATGGGACTTTAAACTATCGAATTTAAACATAAGACAATGATAATGGAATAAGAAACACAAGAAATACATACAAAGAGAGAAGACAAAAATCATATCACCACCATTAGAATCTTTTCATGGAGACTTCAAAGACTTCTGCATATGTATTCTATTTAGCTTCAAAAAATTACAATTGAGTTCATAACAACTAGAATTGTGCCCTTGTACTTCTGCCAACATTAATACATTTGGAACTTCTAATACTTATACAATTTGATTTCCTTCAGTGTGCAACCGATTACAATAACTGAAATGAAACGTTTCAGCTTCTAAAATTGATTACAATAATTACAAATGGTAGTTTTGGTATGAAACCAATTACAATAATGAGCAATAAAACATTTGGTAATTCAGATTCTAACTCCACTGACACTTCAGCTCCTTCCTCTACTAGATTCTCTTTGAAATGTCACTTTTACTCCAAATCTAATTTCATTTATCCATATTCTCCTTAAATATCTGGGAATAATATGTTTAAATAAAAATAATTCCCAAATATATTTTATCCTGTAGAATTAAATTTCCATATTTTAACTCATGCCCGTGGTTTTGAAAAACCATTTATTGCTTGCTTCCCATTGTTTTGAAAACCATGTATTATTTTGCCCAATTTGCCATTCACTGTAAAAGCCATTTACTAGCTTGTTTCCCATGTTTTTGAAAACCATGTCTTGGTTACCATCTTTGGTAAAATATTTTTAATCCTCTTCTTTTACTTCTGTAAAACCTTTGGATAAACAATTATCCAAATCTTTCTTTCACGTGCATATTCCCATTTAATTCTTTTCCATGGCAATAAACATTAATCTCTTTGCTTTGTAAAATTTAAATTTTACCTCTATAAAACATTTTCATCGTGAAGAAGGAATTTTTATGGCATTGGAAACTCCATGATTTGTTTTGAAATGCATTCCTGGAAAACTATCATCATATGTCGCATGTTTATGAAAAAAAATAATATATTAAATATTTTCCACAGTACTTCAGGCTTGGGAGGAGTGGTTTTAATGCACACCACTTTTACCCTTGAAATGCATCACGTAAATGTTGACATGTTTTATAGGAAGCGTGTGCTTTTCATTGATGGAAAGAACAACAACGATGATGGAAACGAGGAAAAGCATAAGATCAGGAGGAGAAGAGAACAATATGCAGATATCAAATCTCAGAAGGGAAAGAGTAATACAAGAACTTGATCTGGATCAAAATCCTTGATCGTGGATCTTCTTCGAGAGTCTTCATGACCGTTAGATCAAATTAACTGGCAGATAGGATAAACGGGGAGAAAAGTTTGAGACTTGAAATCCCCGAAGTCTAGAGAGTCGAAGATCCGGAGTAGATTTCAGTCGTCAGATCATTCTAAACTGTAAGGACAGGATAAGTTAGAAGAAGGGAGCACTAATCTTAGTGGTCGATAATCAAGCACTCAGATATAGGGCCTTTAACCATAGGGGGGTCCGAGCTGGTGGTATTTCCCATGTGGTACCCTCATACGTGTCACCTTCTTGTCAACTGAGACCCCCCTCGGTCATTACCACTTACCTCCTAACCTCCCCTCCGATTAAACCACCAAACAACTCATACATATCACCTTCGCACTCTGACATCACACTCCACTATCCACTACACATCACACTCCACTACACTGCCTACACATCTCACCCATTGTTATTGGACTAATCGGTAGGTGTGGACACTAATAGATCTTCCTAGATCCACCTAGATATAGAACAAAACACACTAGAACATGACGCTTTCCTTAATTTTTAGATATTAAATTTACTAACTAAAGAGGGATGAGTGACATACCATTTAAATGTCACTTCCTCTCACCATCGCCATCCTAGCTCCGTTCCAATGCTCATACAATGATGACCCTGCAAAAGAACACAACCAACGAAAGTGATAGCAATAACATAAACTCAATATAAACCTATGNATACAATAAAACACAACAAGATTTATAGGAAAGAATCATATTACTGTATCATATTAAATGTGAAAGAGAGATTACAACCATGGCCTTGATGTCGTAAGGTTCCTTCCAACTGTCCTTCGTTCCCCACACACTTTTACTCCAAGAATTCTGAGAGCATAGATCTAATGATATTCACAACCAAGCTAACAATTCCAAGCCAACCAAAAGCTAACAAGCTCAAGAACTCCAAAGTTACAAAAGCTTAAGAACCCCTTCTCCATGAGAGCTCCCCTCCTTTTATAAGTTGAAGAGGATAAGGTGAGGAGGTTAGGATGATCCCACTAAATCATGAAAGCGAGTAATATCCAAACCATTCGGATGCCACCTCACCATGGAAGTTTCTCCTTC
>JASDQU011509394.1:0-22562 GCA_032191745.1 Picea mariana
TCTGCTCTATCAAAATTTTATGCTCAACATCTTCTTGTTTTTGCCATTCTACTCTTCTTCAACTCGTTCTTTTCTTCTGCTCTATATTTCATCTGCTCTACCTGTCCTTTTCTCCAATACACATATTCAATTCATTTCATTCTGTATATCAATTAGACTTCCTCCTTAATTCCTTCTCCTTTCTCCTTCTTTTCTTACTATTTCATTCTTTTTCCACGCAGAACAACCAACCACATACAGTGTCACTCCTTTTCTTTTATACATCCTGCCTTGACGATTCCACTTCCCATCTCCTTCGGCAAGAACAACGACAATTGTCTAAGCAACTGAATCGTCATTTGAAACGCTAACTAATTCTTCATAATCAGTCTGTTTCACTTAACAGAAATCATACTCAGTCGTTAACTGTGAGAGAAAACAGTGGCCCTCCGATCAATATTTGATCCAACAATTCAGATCCAATCGGGATTTCACCCATTGTGATTTCGTCATTTGCGATGTTAAACTTCACTTATAAATCTCGATACGCAGAATTACATATATCGGTCGAATCAATGATCCAGATGTAATTTCGGCTCAACGGCTACGATTATGTCGCGATATCGCATATCGCGATTTCGCAACTCATGTTGCAATCCTTTCTATCTCCTGATTCGTGAAACTCCGACGTAGAGTTTGATCAACGGTCCTCATCTCTTGCTTTCTTTAACGGCTGAGATCAATTCGCAAAATCGCATTTCGCGATTTCGGGTTTCTCATTGTCAAGAGATTTTGACATTGCAAAGTGTCGATTCCCGATTCCTGATTGTTCATGCATAGATTTAATGGTTCAGATCACTTCTAGCTCAACGGCTCAGATTAGATTGGGATTTTGCACATCACTATTACTCCCACTTATCCTTGTTCTTTAAAAGGCATGTAGATTATCTCTGATCCAACGATGATCGGGTCTTGCGCTTGGATCCAACGGTTACTGAGTCATCTCCACAACCATACCAATACTCGCACTCCACGCAGAGATTCAACGGTCCAGATCATTCTTTCTTTAACGACTACGATCAAATTGTGAAATCGCATATCGCGATTTCGGTGTTTTCGTTGTGATTGAACATAGGACTCATGAAACTCCAATTCTCGATTCGCCGATGAGCATAATTCCGACAGTGCTTGATCCTATGCCACCTGTCCTTGCGAAAGGACGGTCCCTAATCCTTCGGGATTTCACCTCTGCACAGTAGGACTTAACCCCTGCGTTTAACCTCTGTGCAGCTTCTGAAGATCTAACGTCTATTGGCCTTTCGGGAAATTTAAATGGGATCCAACGGTCACTAGATCTCTGTATTCCTTTTTCCTCTGTAAGCTCTTGCTGCACGCGTTTTCTTCAAAGTTGTTCCTTCTGAGCTTTTACTTCCAAATCCCCACAGGGTTTTATCCTTCTTATCCTGCTGTCTCCACTTTTTCCATTAATGACAACAACCATCAACACATGTCCATTGCTTGTTCAATATTTACCAACAATAAATTGCCATTTTGACCTTCATGTTGCTGGAATAATTATAAATTTGGAAATACATTTTATGTCCAGTAACCATGTTTCACCCTCCTCCTATGTCCTAGATTCTCCGTCAAAGGTGGATGGTTTGATTTTTTTAAATTCACCCTCCAGGTGGTCCACTTGTTTCCTCTTCCTTCCCATGGTTGTTTTATTTTCTATTGTTGGGGTGCCTTCAGAAGAACTGTTCTTGTTTTCTGCTTCAGGACCAGAATTTTTGGAGGCTCTTTTGCTAACCTCTTCTTCCTTGTCATTATATTTTGGGATCGTCTTTGTTACTATGCTATGTAGCAGTATTTCATTTATTTCATGCTGGTCTTCGTGTGCCTTTTTCATTTTCTCATTATCTACCTTGAAAGCTTGCAGTTCCATGATAAGGTTCCTCATTGTTTCCAGAACCTGGGTGGCTGAACTTCCTTCACTGTTATGCCCAAGCTCTATAGGAGGTCCTTGATCAAGATTCTCCTCAAGTCTAATCTCCTCTTCATTCTGTGCTTCCATTATCACAACAGAACAAAAAATTTTGATTTGTAACAGTAAGCATTTTGTTAGTTTTTCATTAAACAAAATAACATGTACTAAACAAAACTTTTGGCCCTGCTTTGAGGTCCAAGTGTTGTAACCTTTTCTCGATACCACATGTAATGTACCCCAAATTTTCCAATAAAAAAAATTGATAGGTGCATTAAATCTTCTTTAATTTGCTATACTTTGTCTGTTTAAAACTATAATCGTCGCTATCAGAGTACGACATATACCTATTCGTAGTTACAAGCGACTAAAGACAAGGTAGTTAACCTTTCCATGAAGTTGTGTCTAATACAATAATTCGGTACATGTGATAACACTTTCTAAGGTTTAGACTATCAATGAAACTGTATTATGGTTGTGTCCACAAAGTGTAAAGTAACTCTAGACTAACGTGGTTTATAACTTTATGAAAGGGATCCACAAAGTGTTTCACTAAAGCTTCACCTTCAAACAAGACTTAGTATTTTCCACTTCATATCCAATGAAGGAGTATTTCAAAATTACCACAAACAATCCCTTATATTAAGTTTTCTTTTCCTATCTATGTCTCTATATCCCATGTATCAATACTTGTTTAGAAATGTTGTTGGATATACAATCCTTACCATATTTCTATATAGACATATATATATTACCTATATCTATAGTCACACAAGGCAGCGTATTTCTTGAGTTCAAATATGTAAGCTATCATATGCCTTACCCAAAGTATTCAACGATATCCACATATAACTATATACGGGTCTACTTACAACAATTATACCCTTACTATATAATGCAATTCTAACTGTTACATGTAGTGGATGTTCTTTCCCATTTTTCGTTAAAACTATAACATAGTAACTGACTGGACTTAGTATACATCAGTTGAAAAACGAGAGGGTTGATCGAATAATGATGGTGAGCATGGAGGGTTTGGAATCCCATCGATATGATAGGTCATAACCCTAGACCCGACAATGTATTGAATCCAACCCTAATACTTACTATCCATCATGAAACTCCACCTGACTTAGTGATAGGGATTAGCACTAACATCGTTAAGGGATCAATTGAATGTGAAGTTAATACTTGTCCGTAAATATCATTAATTCTCTGGTTGAAAGTTATGAGGGTTTTTCACTATACTGGTTCTAGGTTCTCGTGACCAATGTGGATATTCCATGCACGTTTATTCACATGGCCAACGTAACCAAAAAATAGCCTTGCCGTTACTCTGCAATACTAAATCTCTCTGGGTAACTAATGTCTCATTTTTCCTTTGGCTCTATGCATTTTGTAAAACCACCCAGCGTTAAACTCTGCAACGCTTCTCTGTTTTTAAAACTGGTGACAAGGAGGGTTCCTTCTCTGCGTAAGACAAGAAACGGTTGCACAACCATCTGCTTTCCTCTTCTACCAGGTAAGTCCACAAAAGACTCTATCTCTTAAGATATATGTATTATATATGGTAGTTCATAAGGGTCAGTTGTATTTATTATTGTGTCTGTAACTGTTCCCTATGGTTCCCTATGTTTCTCGGTTGAGGTTTTTTTTTTGTTGTCAAATAAACTTTGAATGCATTCCATACATTCTCTATATAATATGTATCCCAAACTCATGGTGGATTATGATACCGCAAGTGTGACCACCGCCTACTCATGGTTTTTTGTTCAGGACTCGTTTGAAGCTTATACAAGTGATTTTAGCTTTCTGGTTCAAGAGTTGTTTGGTAACAAAATTTTAGGGTTTTGTTTGCAAGGCGTTATACCATGACTTCGCGCTTCTCCTTATTGTTTATGTATTTATTTTGTATTAAACTGTGCACTACATACCTATCACAGAAAACCACCATGGTTAAAGCTTGCTCGGGTTTTCTATAGTGCCTCTTAAATCCACTCATGGCGTCCTATATGAGTAATTGTATATCATTATTCCCTGTGTGTTATGTCATAAATATATCTTATATTCGTAAGGTATTGAGGGTTTTTTCGGAAATACCTTGAACTCGATATTCTCTTTATCACTTATAATTGCGTGTTTATTTAGGTTGTTCATGGAATGCCTCTCGCCCGAGAACCCCTTGGTTAAATCTTTCTCTGGTTTCTATGGTCACTCCTAGGTTCGCTTATGGTAATTCACTATAGGCATAGGTTGTATCTGATTTTGGAAATAAACGCTTCTATGGGATATGCACTATACTATGTGAAATTTGTCATTCTGGTTATGAAATGTACTAAATGCTTATCAATTTTTATTTCTTGTTTATATCATGGAGCATTCGGTTAATTCTTTCAGCTACAAAACTAATGATGGGACCCTTATTTCCTTGCAAGGGTACCCATCAGTCATTTCTGGGTCCACTTCTCCCCTTCGGATTGTGGACAGTTTGCTTCAGCAACACCGATGGGAAATGCACCCATGCCAACCTCAATCTAAGATTATTTATGTGTTGAATCTTCAATGTTTAATTTCATTGATTTTTCCTAAACACTGTTTACTAATTCTCGGTTTATCTTCAATATTTAATTTTCGTTGATTTTTCATAACATTGTTTACTAATCCTCAATTTTCCCCTTGCAGGACTTAATCGTTCCGAGGAAGTGGATCCATGAGATCACCTTACTCGAAAGGTATTCGAGTTCCATATCTCGACATCTGATTTTAACTTCTCAGGTTCTGTTTATTTAGTGGTACAGGGTTCCACCTTAGGGTACTCTATTACGATAACGTTTTGAACCAAGGTTCCATAGATAAACTGGTTACTTGTATTTTAATTCCTTAATGGAATAAATAGATTGACAAGGGGAGAAACCTATATTGAATATGATTCCACGATTAAACAATTATGATAGCATGTGTTGTATATAATATAAAATCACTGTTTGTATACAGATCATTGCATATATAGAATGTAATTTCTCTTTTAAAAAGGAAGATTGTTATTTACTTTATATTTATTCTATGTTACTTGCACATATGCTAATATGGTCTACTGCATGTATATTTATGTACATAATTACAACTATCTGATTATATGGAAATACGCACAATCATCATGTATTCACTTATAATTGTCTAGAATACAACCAACAGTTCTACATTCTTTATGCCTTGTCCAACATATACATATATTACTATATATGCATATATATACATAACTGAACTCCATTAACACCTAAAAATTCACAATAGATTTCTTATCTTTACTCAATGAATAAAATAAACCTGTAGGGAATTACCCTATAATCCATTTTATTCTATCAACTATTAATCAACAAAATTTTCAACAAGGAGACAAGTAGATGTACATATATGAATAAAGTTTCAGGACAAAAAATGTGATGCAGGCCCCTAGCCCTCCGGCGAAGATCCGCCAACTTATCGTTCCAATGCTTCCCCGAGCCAAAACAGCTCTTTCGGATCCCTATCAGAATCTCGAATTTCGATCCGCAGGTCCTTTCCTGAAAACCCTACTTGTGCCAACATATACCAAGTGAGAGTCGTCACCTCTTCGGCCAAGCCAACAACTTATTTTCAAGTTTTGTGACTTCGTGATTCCTCATGTCGAGGTTCTTGGTTCTTTGATTCCCTGAAACCCGATAGACTGAAATGTCAAAAACGGCTTCAATCGTCGATTAGCCCTTGGCCCACATCTCAGTCCATGTGACTACTTTCCCCCATGACCACAGCCTTCTTCGGGATTTCCAATGTCAAGAGCCTCAGGTCTTAGTCCTCGGGATGGTTGAAATGTCGATCCCTAAAATGCCAAAATCCCTGGCCCAGCTTTCTCCTCTCAAAGGATGTGTCACGTTTCGCAACTTCAGGACTTCCGATGTGATGTATTCCAACTTTATGTATGTGGGATCCTCGAAATGCCAAATCCTGATATCCTGATATCAGGTGTGACCATAGCCCCACTCCTCTTTATGTCGTGTTTCGTGACTTCAGGGTTTTCATCCCCAAGAGCCTGGATTCCTTGTATCTAGGACTTATGAAATCCCGATCCCCAGTATACCAAAATGTCGGCTTCCTATCACATCCCTTCAATGCTTTGGGTTTTTTTGCTTCGAGACTTCATGATACCCATTGCAACCCCTTGCTCTTCTCTCATCTACGGGATCCCCGGTATGTCAAAACCTAGTAAAAGCTTTTCAGGGATTTTCCCGATGCCTCAATCGCCGCCACGCGTCCTCCTGTTGGACGGTTCTGATACTCTTGGTGTTTCAGAACTCCATGACCCCAATGACAGTGATCACTGGTCCTTCAAACTCTCGCTATCCGAATTCTAGGTAGCTCCCCTGATCACCGCCATGTGTCCTCCATAGATGGATGGCCCTGGTCACTTTGGGACTTTGCAAGTCACGAAGTCGATAGACTTCCCTGTTCCGCTCTTCAATGTTTGAATCCCCAAAATATGAGGATCTTGTGACACGCGTCCTTTGCATATGGATGGCTCTGATGTGTTCAAAACTTCATGAGTTGAGACTTCCTCTCTCCCAAAATCCTACCTCTCTATCTCCCAATATCCGAAACCCCGATGGGTCCTTGGATTACTACCACGCATCCTCTGAGTGATGGATGGTCCCAATTCCTTCAGGACTTCATGGATTGAGAGATCATGATGCAGTGATTCCATGACCCCTATACACTCTGATCCCCGAACTCCAAAATCCCGATGCCTCTATCGTTTTGGGACTTTGACAAGCCTCCACTCAACTCATATGTGAGATTTTCTCTTTGAATCCTTGAAGGGTTTCTTCGACCTCTATGATTCCTACAGGGTATCTGCGCACACGAAGGTGTTATCTGTCCTGAGCTTTTCTGCTCCTTAGACCTCTAAGGTACTCTGTCCCTTTCCTCTCCTTGAAGGGATGGAAGTGCCCTCTTGGCCTCTTCCTGCTCAAGCACTCTTTGTTGAGCCTACAGGGTGTTCAGTGACCCTGAGAAGGTCTCCCTGACACTTCTTCTTCTTCCTCAGAACTCTAAGAGTTCTTTCTGTGCACTATCTGCACACCAACTCAATGCCCTCCTGACAGAGTCTCTATAGAATCCTTAGTAATTATGTCCCCTTCTCCTATGCATTATATGCACCTGCTCAATTCCCTCTTGGAAGAGATCTCATAGAATCCTCAGTGATTCAGGTTTTGCTTTGAACTCACAGTAGAGTTCTCTTGTGCACTATCTGCACCTGCTCGATGCCCTCCTGGCAGAGATCTACAGGACCCCTCAGTGATTTTGTCTTCTGTTGCATTCTCCTCTGCACAGTCCCACCTCCAAGGTGTTCAGTAACCTTAGGGTTTCCTCCTGAGTCAATGACTTTAGTTGGTGTGCCCTCCTAGCACATCTTCATCCAAATCCCGCAGGATTTAGAAGTGCATTCCTTGCACTGGCTTACAGAACCCGCAGTGTTATGTCATGCACTCCTTTCATGAAGCCTCAAAGAACCCCGAAACTAAAATCAAAGAACCCACAAATAGCAGAATCTATCTGTCCCTGCAAATGCATACTAACACACATCTACAGCATATGAAAACACACAAAGACATTCATTCATAAACATAAAGACACACATAAACTCATGCATGAAATCTTCTCTTTATATTAATATGAAATGCCTCCTTTACAAGGTGTTATTGAGCTCAGACTTTGACAGAGTCTCGTCTCCTTCTCTCCTCTACTCTAACTCTCGCAGATTTCTCCTATCTCTCGACTCAACTAACTCTCTAAATGAGATCAAAAAAGATATTTTACATGAGGGGGCTCTTCGAGCTCTTCCTTCCATCTTACCTACCCTATTCAATTACATTAACTCTACATTGAATGGGTTGTCTAGTCTAGATTGGATCTAGATCGTAGTCTAACAACCATTTAAGGCTACCTATAACTAAGGCCTGCACATACACATGGCATTTGGGCTCTATGGCCTTACCAACATTCAACATATTAATTCAAATTCAAAATGTGATAGGACTGGCGCCTCTCTTCCTTGAATGCGCGCTTTGAATGTGCTGAGTGGGCTGGCTAGCTGGCGTATGGCTAACCGGAGTGATGCTCCTACATCATAAATGAGATCAGAGCAAGGGGTTGTAATGGGGATCGCAAAGTCTCGAAGCACGAAACCCCGAAGAGTTGAAGGGACGCGATAGGAAGCCGACATTTTGGTATTTCAGGGTTTGGCATTATGGAATTTCCAAGGAAAAGGAACTAGGGGCACTTTGTGTTGAAACTCCCGAAGTTGCGAAACATGACATATTGTTGGAGTGGAGCTGTGGTCTCAGATTTCGGCCATTTCAACATTTCGGGGTTCGGCATTTCAGGGATCCCGAAGATACGGAGTGGGGCACAGAGTGTTGAAAACCTCGAAGTCGTGAAATGTGACGTGTGCAGGTCATGGGGAAATTGGTCACATGGACTGAGGTTTGGTCAAGGGATAACCATCATTCATCCTATTTCAACATTTTGGATTTTTGGCATTCGGGGATCGAAAAGTCGAGGAACTCAACGCCAGGGTTCGCGAAATCGCGAAACCTGAATTTTCATTTTTTAGAAAAAGGTCGCGGTCGTGTCTGGAGGCTGTGCACAGGTGAAAGCTCACTCCTAGTGCATGTTTTGTAGGTGGGTTTTCGGGAAAGGACCTGTGGATCGGATTCGTGGGGTTCCAATGAGAGCTGAAAGAACCATTTTGGTTCTGCGGATCCAAAGGGAGAACGATCCTATGTGGATCTTGGCCGAGGGTCGTAGGTCTATGCCAAAATGGAACAACCAAGTTCCACCCAATCGTAGAACACAACAACCAAACTACTTGCTCCGTTCACCCTCTAGACTGGTCATGAGTCCATAAGGGAAAATTCCAATGATCCTCTTTCGCTACAGTCCTCTTTCAGATCAAAAATCTTGTTCCCTCAAACTCAAAACAATTTTCATAACAACAGGTGATATCCTTTCTCCAGCATACTAAGCAATGTCCCACCTCCTCCTGTATGTTGTATATCATGAGTATCTTGTGCCTAGGTCTTTTTCCCCCTGTGGGAATTTTCACAGCTTTACAAATCCCTGATTTTCACGGCTGCTAGTGGCCATATTCCTCATTTTCTGCTTGTAAAATTCATCCCTGAGGTAACAAAAGTTTGTTCCCCACTCATGGAATCATGGTCAACTATTTTCAACCTCGTTGTTCCATTTGTCCTTCAACAATTAATATATAAAAAAAATTGTCTTTTACATGCGTCATAGTCAAAGAATTGGTTGTCCAAATTAAATCTTTTCCCAACAGTCACAATAATTAATTACAATTAATCAAATTCCAAATTCGGAATTGCCATAAATGGCAATAATTTTCAAAATACGAATTTTCCAAAAATGGAAATAAAATTCCGAAGTGCATACAGACCTCAATAATTAATTATTTTTGGGGATATTAAAAAAAACACATCTCGAACATCATTCTATTGTGGGGGAAATCTAGCACATGATAACTTTATGTTTTGCACAACCACAAACACATCTAAATAAACATTATTTCGGTGTGGGGGAAATATAATGCATGCTAGCTTTCCATCTTGCACAAGCACATCTTGGACAACATATTTCCACCATGGGGGGAAAATAACACATATTGGTTTTACCTTTTTCACAAGCACAAGTGAATATCAAACAATATCATTCCATTGAGGGGGAAATCTAGCACGTGCTAGCTTTCCCTCTTGCACAAGCACAAGTGCATCTCAAACAACATAATTCCACCATGGGGGAAAGATAGCGTGTAGGGGAAATCTAGAATGTGCTATATTTATCTATTGTAAAAGCACAATTGCATCTCAAACATCATTCTAGCATAGGAGAAAATTATTGCATGCTAACTTTCCCTCTTTCACAAGCACAAACACATCTCAAACAACATCATTCCATCGTGGAAGAAAGTCTATGCATGTTAGCATTCCCTATTGCACAAGCATAAATGCATCTCAAACAACATCATTCAACCTTAGAAGAAAGCTAGAACGTGCTATATTTCCCTCTCACAAAAGTACAAGTGCATCTCGAACAAAATAATTCCACCCTAAAGAAAATCTAGCATGTGCTAACTTTCCGTCTTGCACAAGCACAAAAGCTTCTCGAACATCATTCCACCGTGGGAGAAATCTAGCACATGCTAGCTTTCCCTCTTGCACAACAAAAGAACATATAGAACAACATCATTCTATTGAGGGGGAAAAGCTAACGCATGTTAAATTTTCTTCTTACACAAGCACAAAAACATCTCGAAAAACATCATTCGACTGTGGGGGAAAGCTAGCTTTCCCTGTTGCACAAGCAACCTTGCATATCAAACAACATTCCATCATCAGGGAAAGGTAGCGCGTGATATATTTCCCTCTTGCACAAGCACATGTGCATGTCGAACAACATTATTCCACCATGAGGGAAAGCTAGTGTGTGTTAGCTTTCCCTCTTTCATAAGAACAAACACATCTCCAAAAAAATAATTCCACCATAGAGTAAAGCTAGAACATCCTAGTTTTCCCTCTTGCAAAAGTACAAACACATTTGGAACATCATCATTCCATCATGGGGGAAAGCCAACATGTGCTATCTTTCCCTCTTTCACAAGCACAAGTGCATATCAAACAACATCATTCTACCATGGGGTAAAGCTAACACGTCCTAGGTTTCCCTCTTGCACATGCACAAGTGAATATCGAACAACATCATTCCACTATGGAAAAAATCTAGTGCATGCTAGCGTTCCCTCTTGCACAACCACAAGTGCATCTCGAACAACATCATTCCACCATGGGGAAAATCTAATGCATGCCATATTTCCCTATTGCAGAAGCATAGATGCATCTCCAACATCATTCCACCATGGATGAAATCTAGCATGTCCTAGATTTCCCTCTTCCACAAGTACAAGCACATCTCGAACATCATCATCAAATTGTGGGGGAAAGATACAAAATGTTAGCTTTCCCTCTTGCTAAAGAAAAAGAACATCTCGAAGAAAATCATTCCAACCTAGGGAAAATCGAGTGTGTGTTAACTTTCCCTCTTGCACAAACACAAACCCTCTCAAACAATATCATTTCATCATAACGCAAAGCTAGTGTGTGATAACTTTCTCTCTTGGACAACCACAAATGCATCTCGAACATCATTCCACTGTGGGGAAAGCTATCCTATGTTATCTTTCCCTCTTGCACATGAACAAGTGCATCCAAAACAACATCATTTCACCATGGGGGAAATCTAATATGTGATATCTTTTTGTCTTCCACAAGCACATCTCAGACAACATCATTCCACCATGGGGGGAAGCTAGTGCATGCTAACTTAAATCCCTCTTCCATAAGAACAAGTGCATATCAAACAACAACATTCACTCTGGAGAAAATCTAGTGCGTGTTATACTTCCCACTTACACAAGAAGAAGTGCATCTCGAAGAACATCATTCCACCATAGGGGAAAGTTAGTGTGTCCTAGCTTTCCCTCTTGCACAAGCACAAGTGCATCACTAACAAAATCATTCCACCATAAGTAAAATCTATCATCTACTAAATTTCCATATTGCACAAGCACAAATGCATCTCTCACATCATTCCACCATGGGGAAAAGCTAACAGGTGATAGAATTCTCTCTTGCACAACCACAAGTGCATATAGAACAACATCATTCCATAGTGGTGGAAAGTTAATGCATGCTAGATTTTCTTCTTACACAAGCACAAGTACATCTTAGAGAACATCATTTCACCATGGGGAAAATCTATCTTTCTTCTTGCACAAGCACACATGCATATCGAAAAACATCATTCAACCGTGGGGGAAATATAGCTCATGCTATCTTTGTATCTTGCACAAGCACAATTGTATCTCGAATAACATCATTCCACCATGGCGGAAATTTGGTGCATACTATCTTTCTCTCTTGCACAAGCACAAACACATCTCCAACAACATCATTCAACCATAGAGGAAAGTTAGTACATGCTAGCTTTACTTGTTGTATAAGTATAAGCGTATATGCGACATCATCATTTCAACATAGGGAAAGCTATGGCGTGCAACCTTTCCCTCTTACACAAGTACAAGTGCATCTTGAAGAGCATCATTACATCCTATGGCAAAGTTAACATATAATTTACCCCAAATTTACGAAATAAAAAAGAATTATATTAGGGTCATTAATTCTCCTTTCGCCTTCACTATTTGTTTTCAAAATATTCTTTAATTGTATATGCAAAGTAATTCTTCCATTTCTACTATATTTTGTAGCCTACAGTTATCTTTTCTTGACACAGGTGCAATGTTATGTAGACTAACATTTAACTCCGTAGTTGCATCGAATGATAATACACTTATACTATGTAATCATCGCAAGGAAAATATTATCCTATAGTCTATCCACTACTATACCAGTGGGTAAAATAATGAAGATGGGTAACACTTTTGCTTGTTTTATGACAATTGTTTTTTAATTTTAACAGGTTCTTCAACTTTCGGTAAACAAAAGTAATTTTTTTGTTTAGAATTTTACTTTACTTTAAAAACAAAACTTGTGAAGAATTGTGTTAGCTTTCTAGTGACTATTTTTAAAATTTTTTTTATGGAGATTTGATATGTCAATTTGGAAATTGTTTGACACTATGTTCCTTAAAAATGAAGGGAAAGATAATGAGTTATTTTTTCCCACGACAATGTATCCATTATTAAACTTTTGTTTTTGACAAATAAAATATACTACAACAATCTATAGAGACTCTATTTTGTGATGACTATAGCTTTGAATCTAATGGATGAATATTATAATTTCTATTATTTTTTTAAGTTGACCAATCTGAAAAAGTTACAGATTTTAAAAACATGTTTTCCTCCACCATGTATCTATCTTAAGTTTTACTTTAAAGTAAAAGCTAAGATTACCCTTTTGAAGAGAACACTTTAAGGATTATGAATATAAATATTCCATAATTTTACACTGTGTATTTTTAGAGATATGGATTTTTCATTTCACCGAATCATAATCTCACCTAAAAATATTATGCAGTGATTTTTTAATAAAATTGATGCAGGAGCATCATTGGCAAGTGCGCAGAGGCATGACCACTCAACACGTGAGAGTTCGTCCAGAAATTCAACGTTGATAGTTGCGACCGATTTCAAAATATGCCTTCACTCAGTCTAGAATTCACCTTTGGAGGCATGCTTGAACTGGTGCCGAAATTTACCCTTTGAGGCACGTTTTGAAAATCATAAACAGAGCAGGAGTTTCCACTTCGACTCTAGAGTGTGACTAGACTAAGATAACGTAGGATGAATTTTAGAGTAGGCAAGTAGCCAAGGGAAACCCTAGAAACATTTTGAGTTATGTAAAAGTTGGTACACCCAGTTAGAGGGAGCAGTAATACAGGGAGAAATTAGTTGTAAGAGAGAATTGCGAGTTAGTAGGAGATCTTAGTTTTTTGAGCTACTATAATTTTGAATGTATTATGTAGCCATTGGGCACTTGTGAATAGAACAAAAAGGGAAATTGATCCAAATGTATGGTGTGTGGACTGTGTCTGTTTTCCTGTCATTTCTGTTTTCATGAACAAGTGGATGGAACTGTGAGTTTTTTCCAGTTTCAATTGTTTTTCTTCATTGGAAGCTCTGCAAGGTATGCATTGAGCCAGAGAGGAACATAAGGAAATCAGGGGGAATTTCTCAGAGAGAAATATCGTCGATTTGAGTTATCGATATCCCTCAGATGCAAGGAGTGTGTGAGAAATCGAAGTCTGAACCAGACAAAGCTCAAGAGGAACAACACTTCGGAAAGTGTTATCGAGATCCAGGAACTCATTCCCTGGAAGGAGCGAAGACCGAGTCTTCGATGACTTAGAAAATATTCTAAGTCTGAAGAAAGTAAAAGCTCAAGAGGAAGAACGTCGCCGAGCATTGGATCGCAGTGGAGAATCCCACGGACCGTCCGATGTGAGGCAGGAGCGTAGGCTTTAACCTTGCTTAGATCTAGGAGGGTATATCTTAGGGATCTGAATGGACGGTGGAGAGTCCTCAAGGAGAAACGTCGAAATCCCGCGAGTCGTTGGATAAGGTGGAGCTGCAAGGAAGTTAGTGGTGAAGGCTTCTTGACGTCCAAGGCTCAGGGAGAATAGTGACCATCGATCTCAAATAGATCTGGAACGTCAGTCCATTTCGTGAACTAGAGCATTGCAAGCTGGGAGGCAGTGTTCTTGGTACTCAAAACCCTAAGTCGCGAGATCGTGAGATAGCGAGGGGTGTCCATTTCGAAAACTCAGACATCATGAGTTGGGAGGCAGTGTCCTTGGTGCTTCAAAACCCTGAGTCGCAAGATCGTGAGATAGAAAGGTCGGTCCATTTTGCGAACTCAGGAATCACGAGTTGGGAGGCGGAGTTATTTGCGCTTCAAAATCCCGAGTTGCGAGATATTGAAATAGCGAGGTTGATCCATTTCGCAAACTCAAGAATCGCGAGCTAGGAGGTGGAGTTCTTTGCGCTTCAAACCATCGAGTCGCGATATCGCGAGTCGACCTGAACCATCAATCACAAGCATATATGGACCATTGACCTACATCATGATCTCAGTTATTACAAGTTGGGAGGACAAAGGTCCTTGTCTCCCAAACTCTGAGTCACGAAATAGCGAAAGGTAGGAAGGATAAGGATGTGGTCATAGCTCTTGGTCATGTACTATGGGAGCTCACACTTGGCACTTGGAAAATTCAACTGAGCATTTGTAGGGGGGCCTGTGTGTTCATCCAAAGGGTTCTAGTTTGAAACCGAAAGAGCCATTTCGGAAACCGGAACCAGAAGATCCTGACCGGGAGGTCGCACATCCCTTAAGAGGGATTGGGGGTTTGAATCAAGTGGTATCAGAGCCTAATTTTTCATCTGTAGACTTCAGGTGAAGGAGGAAAAGAAGGAGACAGAGAACTCGAAGCTGTACTCTTTGTGCGACAAATATTCAACATAATGCCGCCAAGAAGACGAGAGCTGCCTTTAGCCAACCGTGCTGTAGAGAGGGAGATGTGAAAGCTTCGCGCCTGATTGGAAACAATGGAAGCAACACAGAGAAGAGCACCTGATGTTGGGGATGTCAATGATGCAAAAAGCGAAGAGGTCAAGGTTGAAGAAGTTGTAGGAGAGGATGCTACAGAAGAATGTTTGTTGAGAGCAGTTGCTAGATTGAGAGGCAGAGCTAAGATAGAGGTCCCCATGTATGAGGGAAATCTAGATGCTGAAGAAATGTTGGACTAGATAAGGTCCATGGACAAACACTTCAACTATGAAGATGTCAATGAGGAGAAGAAGGTGAAGCAGGTAGTCACTAGGTTAAAAGGGCATGCGGCACTGTGGTGGGATGAATTGTAGGCTGAGAGGAGAAGTAAAGGAAAACAGAGGATAAAGAGTTGGGACAGGATGATAGCCAAACTGAAGGCTAAGTTCATACCCAAAGACTACCAGATCAATCTATTCAAGAAGCTATAGAACCTGAGACAGAAAGGGATGATAGTCAAGGAGTACACCAAGGAGTTCTATCGACTGAACATCAGAACTGGACAAAGGGAGAGAGACAAAGAGAAATTCGCCAGATATATAAATGGCTTGAGATACAAAATCCAAGATGAGATTAGCATGATGTCAGTGAGGACTATGGAAGATGCTTATCAATTTACGCTGAAGGCAGAGGAGAAGCTAGACAAAAACCAGAACCAGCGAGGAAGAGGTAAAAGCTCGGTCCCAAGCTCAGGTAAGATGTGATGCAAGTGGAGTTACAATAGGAGCAATTCTAAGTTAGGACAATTGACCTGTTGCCTATTTCAGGAAGAAGATGAATGATACTAAGAGGAAATACTCCACATATGACAAGGAGTTTTATTCCATAATTCAAGAATTAAAGAAATGGAGGCATTATCTTGTCTTGCAAGAGTTTGTCTTGTACAGTGATAACCAAGCTTTACAATTGATAACTCAAAAATAAAAACTGAATCAGAGGCATGCAAAATGGATTGAATTTATGAAAAATTTTACTTTTTTCATAAAACATATTGTTGGGAATGCTAACAAAGTTGTTGATGCATTAAGCAGGAGATGTTTAATTCTGCAAGAATTCCAAGTGAAGACCTTGGGGTTTGAACACCTTAAGGATATGTATTGTGATGATACAGATTTCAAGGAGGTCTACGAAGCATGTACAAGCCCTGTACTGAGATATAGAAGTCAATGGAAAGAGTATATGGTTCAGGAAGGATTGCTGTTAAGAGGAAATCAATTGTGCATACCAAAATGCTCAATGAGGGACAATATTCTGAAAGAGAAGCATAGTGGAGGATTGGCTGAACATTTCGGCCATGATAAAACGTTTGCACAGTTGAGCAGTTCATACTATTGGCCAGGTATGAGAACATAGGTGATAAAATTTGTAAACGGATGTAGGATCTGTCAACATGCAAAGGGGAAAATACAAAACACTGGATTGTATCAACCATTGCCAAGAACACAAAGGGGATTCAATTCCATATTTGTGGTGGTGGATAGGTTTTGAAAGATGACACATTTCATCCCATGCTAGAAGACCAGTGATGCAGCACATGTTGCAAATCTGTTTTCCAGAGAAGTTGTGAGACTTCACGGTCTACCTAGGAGCATTGTCTCAGACAAAGACACAAAATTTGTTGGTCACTTTTGGAGGACGTTGTGGAAGAAGATGGAGACAAATTTTTCCTTCAACTCATCTTATCACCCTTAGACAGATGGCCAGACTGAGGTGGTAAATAGAATTTTGGGGAACTTATTGAGAAGTCTGGTTACTGAACACCATAACCAGTGGGATTAGATTCTACCACAAGTAGAATTTGCATACAATGACTCACCAAACAGAAGCACTAGAAGGAGTTCATTACAAATACTCTATGGAATGTAACCCAGGGGAGTGTCTGAGTTAAGAGACTTGGAACAGGGTGATATCAGAAGCACTGGAGCAGAGGATTTTGCGCCTGAAATGCAGAAACTCCATAGTCGGATCAAAGAACAATTACAGAGTTCTAACCAGAAATACAAGCACAGAGTTGATCAGCATCGCAGGGAACTTCAATGTGAAGTTGGAGATCAGGTTTTAGCACATCTCAGGAAGGAAAGGTTCCCTAGGGGAACCTACAACAAGTTGAAGATGAAAAAGATAGGACCTTGTAAGATCTTGAGGAGGTTTGATGCAAATGCCTATGAGATTGAGTTTCCAGATGGTGTGGGCATTTCACCCATATTCAATGTTTCAGACCTGTATTCATACAGGAAAAATGACACAGAAGGGTCATAAGCTCAAGGAAAAATTCAGTGGGAGAAGCAGATACCTGTGGCAGAGAAGCTACAGATGGAGAAAATTCTGGATCATAGGATTGGAAAAAAGAGCAGGAGGAAGACTTATTTTGAGTATCTGGTCAAATGGAAGGGATTCCCAAAAGAAGATGCCAGTTGGGAAAATGAAACTGCTATCCAGAAGCAGGGAAAGTCAGTAGAGGATCTCATGGAAAGGAGTCCATGAATTTTTGTCAAGGGGAGTATGATACAGGAGCATCGTTGGCAAGCACGCAGAGGCAGGACCAATCAACATGTGAGAGTTCATCTAGAAATTCAACGTTGACAGTTGCATCCAATTTCAAAATCCGCCTTCACTCAGTCTGGAATTCACCTTTGGAGGCACACTTGAAACGGTGCCGAAATTTACCCTTTGAGGCACGTTTTGAAAATCGTAAACAGAGCAGGAGTTTCCACTTCGGCTCTGGAGTGCGACTGGACTAAGATAGCGTAGGATGAATTTTAGAGTAGGCAAGTAGCCAGGGGAAACCCTAGAAACATTTTGAGTTATGTAGAAGTTGGTACACACAGTTAGAGGGAATGGTAATATAGGGAGAAATTAGCTGTAAGAGAGAACTGCGAGTTAGCAGGAGATCTCGTTTTTTTGAGCTAATGCAATTTTGAATGTATTATGTAGCCATTGGGCACTTGTGAATAGAACACAGAGAAATTGATCCAAATGTATGGTGCGTGGAGTGTGTCTATTTTTCTGTCATTTATGTTTTCATGAATAAGTGAATTGAACTATGAGTTTTTTCCAGTTTCAATTGTTTCTCTTCATTGGAAGCTTTGCAAGGTGTGCATTGAGCCACAGAGGAACGTAAGGAAATCAAGAGGAATTTCTCAGAGAGAAATATTGTGTATCTGAGTTATCGAGATCCCTCAGACACAAGGAGTGCGTGGGAAATCAAATTCTAAACCAGACAAATCTCAAGAGGAAAAACACTTCGAAAAGTGTTATCGAGATCCAGGAACTCATTCCCTGGAAGGACCGAAGACTGAGTCTTCGAAGACATAGAAAATATTCTAAGTCTGAAGCGAGTAAAAGCTGAGGAGGAAGAATGCCATCGAGCATCGTGATCTCGGTTATCGTAGTTGGGAGGACAGAGGTCCTTGTCTCCCAAACTCCGAGTCGCGAAATAGCAAAAGGCAGGAAGGATAAGGGTGTGGTCACGAATCTTAGTCGTGTAATGTGGGAGCTCACGCTTGGCGCTTGGAAAAGTCAACTGAGCATTTGTGGGGGGACCTATGTGTTCGTCCAAAGGGTTCCAGTTTGGAACCAGAAGAGCCATTTCGGCTCCAGAACCAGAAGATCCTGACCGGGAGGTCGCGCACCCCTTAAAAGGGATAGGGGGTCTGCATAAAAAATTAAATAAAATTAGATAAAAGCAACGAAAATGAAAACAAATTATACCCAATGAAAGTAGATTCAATTTTTAAAATGTTGGTATCAATTCTAAAACTAAATTCTGAGTATTTATAGGAGTCCACTACCTCCAAAGATGAAGTAAGATGGAGAGAATTTCAAGTTTCCTCTAAACAGTCGCATTTTCAGGTTTTCGACCGAAATATTCTTTCGACTCAAACCTAGTTTTTAACGGAATTAGTTAAAAATAAACGTTTTGGCTGAAAAGTATTTCAGCCGAAATATTCTTGCCACAGGAAAATAATTGATCCGAAAAACATTGTACACGAATTTCAAGGGCACCAAATTTTCGGCCGAAAAAATTTCTAGCAACATATTTTCGGTCGAAAAATTACTGCTAGAAATTTTGGAGACCCGATTGTCATGCAAGTGTTACCCATCTTCATGATTTTACCCCGGTGCACTTATTCACTATGCACTATCCTATAGTTTTCATAGTTCATAAACGTTTAAACATAGTTATATGTATGAATAGTTTTTGGATCTAACTACTCAACCTCAAACAATAACAACACGATATTTGAGTTAGCATACGATACCATATGCCATAGTGATTCTATATATATAATACCATAAGGAATTATAAATTTTCGCTAGGGTACATTTTTCTCTATGTAATATAGGAATTCTATGGATAACTCGATCATAGTATATGATTAATACATAATAAGTATTAACCTAACTCCTGTAAGGTGCATAATCAAGACTCGGACTGTTATTAAGACATGGTTACCAATAAAATTATTGTTAAGGGTCATTAGAGGTCTCCCAACGATATGAGTCACTAGCCTGGAGTTTGTTTAACGATTCCAGAAACAACATGTGGTCAAAACCATAACTAGACGAGGCGGACGTGCTTCGAGTGCACAGTCACATCCCTCACTGACTAGTATCACCCTTTACAATACATTGAATTGATGTCTGAGGCAAGGTATGATAGTCGAGTTTTTAAAACCCTTCTTAAACCATTAATGGGGTCTGCGAAAGTACCTTCCTGAGTAGTCGTTCAACCATCGTGTCCAAACACAATCCTGCCACCTCGTTAACTTGACATGGAAAAGTACCACTGTGTAGCTACCTCCATAATATTTTGTCGAGACCGAGGTAACTCATTGTATCGATTTATCCTAAGCACAGAGAGGGTTTTTACTCTGCGCTTTATTCCTCTATCATTTGGCTGGATAGGATGTTTGACCTGACTCTGAACAAAAACAACGACAGAGAGGGCTTGAAACAGACCCGTCTTCCTTCCAGCACATGACATGCAACCTTATCATACTATAATGGATTTTGTTCTTGTACTCTAATTGTCTTTCTAAGTGACTTGCTTCCTATCGTAAGAAACATTGTAACACTTTGTCACTTAAGAAATCTTGATGGTTTTCTTTTATGTTCTAGACTTGATTGAGGGACTCTTAAAAATACAGTAATATTAATAGCATAACTTTGTAGTTTTATTTCTTTTGCACTAAGAGTCTTACCTAACTCATTGGTGTAAGCTCGATCCTTCTTGATTCGACCTAGAAGTAAAACATAGTGAACTCCTTGAGTCTCAATAACGTGAGTGGTAGTTTCCTACCTACTAGGTACACAAGTACATAACCCTATGCATTTTAGAATCACTTGGAAAAGCCTTTCCAAATTTCCATTCTGGGTTCGCATCTTGTGCATAGATAAGGAAAACCCTACACAGTGTGTTCCCTCCAGTATTATCTACTGGTTAAGCGTTAATCTCTCCCTTGCGTAGATCCTATGGTGGAAAGTTGTAAGGTAAAAGATTTTGTTGAACTCTGTGGTATTTGACTTCTGCATTTTGTATCGCGTGAGCATGTGTTTAACCTGCATAAAGCGATAGGTCGTCTAACGACCCTCTTTTCAAGGATTTTGTATTTTTCCTTCCAGAAAGTAAGTTGTTGTGTTTAATTAAATTTCAGAGAGAAAAACAATTGGTCATATCTGGGACACCTGTTACCTTTCGAGGTTACTACACAGAAGTAGAAATAATAATTCGTAACTTCTGCTCTCTGTGCTTGTACAAAATATGTAAGCATTCAAAGGTTTTCGTTCTCGGTATTGGTAAAAACCATGACCTAGGATTTGTGCATAAGTAACATACTGTATGCCCTCGATGTAGACTTACGTTTATGAGAATCCTCGGTCACCGGATTCGTATAACCCTTCCCACTATATGATTTATAACCTGTATGCTCTTGATTTGAAAATTAAACATTTTATTTGTCTTCGTAGTTCAATATCGAAGTTCAAACCATTCTGGTAAAACGAGGGTACGATTTACCTTTGGCAAAACACACCCGCGATTGGCAGAAAATTATCATATCTCTATTTGATTCACATTTTAAGTTCTTATTTGTGCTAGGCATTACTTCCCTCTGTATGGTTTGACTATATTATGTATTATTTACTTCATGTATTCTCGTTATACCCCTTGGTTCAGTTACTTGTGTATTAAATGTTTAGCAGTGTTCTCCTTCTTCTTTACATTTTGGAGCATTCAAATTAACTCTTTCAGCTACAAAACTAATGATGGGACCCCTGTTTCCTTGCGATGGTACCCATCAGTGTTTTCTGGGTCCACTCCTCCCCTCCGGGCTGTGGATATTTTTCTTCAGCGATGCCGATGGGAAATGAACCCACGCGGACCTCAAGCTAAGTATTATTCATATCCGAATCTTCAATAATTAATTTTGTTGATTTCTTTCTTAACACTGATTGCTAATTCTTGGTTTTCCCTTGCAGGACTTAAACAGTTCGCAGTCAATGGTTCAAGGAAAACACCTTTCTCGAAAAAAGTATTCGAGTTCCAATTCTGGTGTTTTAGTTTAAAAGTCCAGGTTTAGTTTTCTAGTGATACCGTGTCCTTACCGAGGGTACTTTATTGTAAAGGTTTGGTCCAGGAGACTCGGGCTATACAGATCATTTATCATTTTATTATGAATGAACACAGTTTTCCTAAAACCAAAGCGAATACTGTCAAGGATTGAGAAACCTTTGTAATATGTATTATATAACATTAAAACTTCGTTTATGGGTTTACTGTAGTGTAAAATGACTGTAATTTCCTATTTCTTTGGTATAATCTGATCAATGGAAGTACACGTATATGATTAATACGTAATAAGTATTAACCAAACTCCTATAAGGCGCATAATCAAGAGTTAGATTGTTATTAAGACATGGTTACCAATAAAATTATCATTAAGGGTCGTTCGAGGTCTCCCAACGATATCAGTCACTAGCCTGGAGTTTTTTTAATGATTTCGGAAACAACATGTGGTCAAAATCATAACTAGACGAGGCAGACGTGACTTGAGTGCATAGTCACATCCCTAACTGACTAGCATCACCCTTTGCAATAAATTGACCTGATGTCTGAAGCAAGGTATCATAGTCAAGTTTTTAAAACCCTTCTTAAACCATTAATGGGGTCTGCGAAAGTACCTTCCTGAACAGTCGTTCAACCATTGTGTCCAAACACAATCCTGCCACCTCGTTAACTTGACATGGAAAAGTACCACTGCGTAACTACGGCGAAGGCTATACACCATGCAGCAGTTCAATCATTGGGAAGCTGCTGCATAGTGTATTAATGGCACTGCTGCATGGTGGATAGCCACAGCCTGGGCGATACCATGTACCATAAAAACCTGGACCGCATTTTTTTTTCATGGCAAAGCACCATA